>CANUEY010381303.1:0-19852 GCA_948099555.1 Croton setiger
GAGATAATAAGCAAAATGGCATGTAAGTAAATAATAATTATGTGTGTTTGATGTTTGGAATATGTATGTTATATATTGATTTATTATGTTGTGGTATAGCTTAACATGATAACTAAAATTGTAATATAAGTTTAAAAAAAATATATATGACATGTTTTATAACGTAAGGTATAAGAGAGGACGCTACATGATACTGTTTCAAAATAATGGACACCTTGAAGTGGAAACTTATACAGATGCAGATTGGGCAGGTAATAAGGTTGATCAAAGATCAACATCTGGATACCTCACTTTGGTTGGAGGAAATCTAGTGACTTGGAAAAGTAAGAAGCAGAAAGTCGTTGCTCTTTCAAGTGCAGAGTCTGAATTTAGAGGAATTGCACGAGGATTAGCTGAAGTATTATGGATTCGAAAACTACTAGCAGAAATAGGGTTTCCTGTGAAAGGATCTTGTAGCATATTGTGTGACAATAAGGCTGCAATAGGTATTTCAGAAAATCCGGTTCAGCATGATCGGACCAAGCATGTAGAAGTGGATAGGCATTTTATTAAAGAAAAATTGGAACAAAGGGATAATTGCACTGCCATATACTCGGTCAGAGGATCAACTTGCTGATGTTCTGACGAAAGCTGTGAATGGAATGTCCTTCGAGAATGTGTGGCGCAAGCTAAACGTGTGTGACTCCACAGTTCAGCTTGAGGGGGAGTGAAGGAAAACAAAGTTTGAATAGGAACAAAATTAGTTTATTTTTTAATAGTAACATAATCCAAGTTGAATTGTACAATAATATTTTCCTGCCTAAACTAGGGATCTAATCCATACAGAAATCGTATAACATTACATATATATATAGAAAAAAGCATTGTAAAAGATTACAACATTATCAATTTTAATGACAATTTTCGTTTCTTTCCTTCCAATTCTTCTTCTTTTCTTGAATTTCTTCATTCATAAATTTTCAAAGGACTAGAATGTTTATTTGATCGATTTTACATTGAATTTTGAGGTTTCATGGGAGAAATGAAGTTAGGCCTTTAAAATTCCTCCTTTGAAAATCCTTGAGAACTTATATTTTATTTTTTAAATGAAACCTTATAATTCACTCAAACATGTTTAGATTTAAAGGAAAAATATGAAATATGCAATAAGTAAAAGCAAACAAGAAAGTTTAGATGTTATTTAGCCCTCAAAGGACATAGGACTTTCAACCCTTAAGTATGGTGGCCATCAACAAGTCTTCTCCTTTCTCTCTTTCCTAAAACCTCACAAACTACCTACACAATCCAAAATCCACTCGCTTTTTTTATTAAAACTAAGGTTATACGAAAATTCCAATCCAAAAATTGAAGTAAACCTCCAAACCTTAGTGTATTTTTCCTTCTTCCTTAGCACAAAACCAAAGGAACCCTAGAGTCACTCTTGGGAAGAGAGAAAACCTTAGGATACTATTGTTTTTTCTTTGAATGGCTAAGAACCTCTTTCTGACAGCAACAAGTGATGTCTTTATAGTAGATTTGAGAAATGACACCCTATACACGTGTTAATCTAACAAAAAGTCACCTTTCCAATCATAAGTGAGTGCCGCCATGGCCAAAACTTTGTTGTCGCGGCATAGAGCTGAAGTAGCACTTCATGTTCCCTAAGAAAGAATAAAGTGCCTCCGCAACAAAGAACAACACCGCCACAGCCTATTGTTGTACCGTTGCGGCAGTGTTCTCTTCTAATTTCAACAGTTTTTGAAATGACGCAAAAACGCTTCAAAACTCATCGAGAAATCTTCTGATGACGTCAAATGCTTTCCATGAAGTTACTACACTAGTCGGACGAAGTTAAAAATAACTTTTCAAACAAAATGATTTTACCGCAGAACACTCAATTTTTCCTGCGGAAAGCTATCAGTATCAAACAATAAATTTCTTGTGTGTTTCGAAGATTTCTGCCCTTGTGGAATTGATAGGTTTTGAGAAAATAACTTTTAGATTTTAAATAAATATTCGTGTGAAATTCAAAAGAAAACTTGCTAATTTCGATAGTCCATTCTAGGTGCCTCCAAGTGTGGTTTCATATTTGCTTTTGTTTTTGGGGTCAAAAACGAGAATTAACATCATTACAAAACATTAATAATTTATTGGTGATGTGTTTATGAAAAAAATTGTAATCACTTATTTTCATATGTCATTTATTTTATAAAAATATCACAATCCAATAATTTTTAAAATATTTCATGATTATTTTTGATATTTTATTAGTTTTAATTATTAAATATCAGCATATATAAGGATAATATAAATATATAATTGAAATTTTTTTTCATTTCAAAAATTAGTATTGAATAACTAGAAACCATACTTAAACAAGTCCCCCACATCCTTGCGAGCTTTACTTCCATTAAATACTTAAGTACTTTCATTAATTTTCCATCTATTTTGGTGTTAAAATATTCAAAAAATAGTTATTTTAACTTTGATAAAATGTGTGTTTGTTAAAAAATAAAATTTTCACCATTGCATCTTTATATCTTAACTACTTCTAAATAAGTGAATATGAGAGAATATTTTGTTTCAAAAATACCCCTATTCCTTTAAAATATTTACTATTAAAAAAATAAAGTTTTTTTTTTTTTTTCTATACTATCTATAAATATATGAAGGAGTGGTGATCATTTATACCCAAAAGAACCCTAACAAATTTTGTTATTTACCAAAATAATTTCTCAAAATTAATTTTAGTTGGTTGATACTATCATCCTATTTTAGAACAAAATTTTGTTCAAAAACTTGGTATTCCATTTCTTAACAAATAAATTGATAAACTATTGAATAAAATAAATAAATATTATAAAATTAATAACACTATAGTTCATATTTGTTTATTATAAACACATATCATTACATTATAAGGAATATTTTTTTTTTTTTATTTTACAACTAAAACTACCTACAATTTTTTAATTCATAATTTTTATCATACATATAATAAATTATTTTAATTGAATAAAAAGTAAAAATATTAGAAGTAAAAAATAAACAATTTTTATATTAGAATTAATTTTATATTATACATATATGTAAGAAAAAAAGTATTGTTATTATAACAGCATAATAATTCATAAAAGGCCATACTTTTATTAAATATAATAGTTGAATATTAATTAAATTATTTATTATTAAATTTTGATATTGAAATAGTCATACTATTTATTTTGATAACATTAATAAGTTCAATTTTAAGATAATTAAATTATTTATTATTAAATTTTGATGTTGAAATAGTTATACTATTTATTTTGATAACATTAATAAGTTCAATTTTAAGAAAATTTGTATAAGACAATTATGATAAATCCATAATAAGTAGTTTACCTTGTTATATATAATTCTAAGTATTCAAAATAATAGATAATATAAGAATTCAATTACATCACAACTTTAATTACGCTATTGCTACAAAGTATTTCAAATAGTATAATATATGAAGAGAAATCGAAGAAATAAAGTTACTATATGCTGTAATGCAAATGTTTATGAAATTAAATATAAAAATTATATTAGAATACTTATAATTCTCTTTTCTTTGAATTTGAATTAAATATATAAAAATTATATTAAAAATCTAATAATTCTATGATGTTTAAAATTTATTATTTGATTTCTTTTTCTAAAAAAGAATTTTTATTTTGATAAGGACTTTTTATTTAAAATATTTCATCTTATTTCTAATTTTACTATTATAATAATTAAACACATTTTTAAGGAATTAAATTTTTTCATAAAAATATTTTTAAGAAATTTAATTTCATCATATAAAAATATTATGTTATTTTAAATAATAATTATAAATGCTCATTAAACTTTTAAAATGTAGTATAACATTTCATACAATTTTAATATTTTATGAATTTAATAGTATCTTGTTGATACTAGAGTTATACACAATTTATTACAAAATAATTTTTTTAAATGAATTTATCAAATAATAATTAAAACATATTATGCATGTATTAAAAGAATACTATACGAATTTAAAAAATGAATTAATATAAAAAATATAAATTAATTAAAATAAAACTACAAATAATAAGTACTAAAAAGATGTCCACCTGCAACACACGCAAACAAAAAACTAATAATATTAAAAGATATATTAAAAGTATTTTATTTTATATTTTTTATTAAAAATTTAAAATGTAAAAGTTAAAATACTCATTTTAAGAATATCCTAATGGGTAAGTAATTTTATTTGGATTCAACTTGAGTATTTAATGGAACCATAATTTAGGAACACAAAAATAATTAGCATTAAATATAAGCATGCAAGTATTAGATATATAAAAACATAGGGAATAAGAGTATATTTTTCCATAAAAATACATTCATTATCTGGGGAATTAAATTTTTTTTTTTTTAAATTAAAATTATTAAACCAAACACCAATCTATAAATGAGCTGAACCGTTTATGAGCTACTTGAATTTCAACTTGATTTAAGCTCGTTAATAATTTAATAAGCTAACTCAATAACTAAACGAACCAAAATTTCAAACTCTTTTATTTTTTAATTTTTGCCAAAAACAAATACCTAAATTAATATTTTTAGTTCGAAATTTTATATTATTATAATATAATAACTAGTTAATACTTAAAAAATAATTTGTATCTAACAATTCAGTCTTTCTTTTTTTCTCATACTATGGTTTGAAAGTAAGGGGAGATGAGGAAAAGAAAGGCAAGTTATCTCAGGTTATTGAAGGGTACATAATGGAAACGAGGTTACCCTCCCTTACCCTTCTAAAGTCCATATTACTTGCACCCCTAAGCAAGAGTAAGGAGGGATAAGCTCTATTTTATAACAACATAATTTGAACTCGGTCTGTTAATTAACTAAATTGTAAAAATCGGTGCCGTCGTTTGGTTGAAAAATCGAAAAGGCAAAGATTCAATTTTCACCTACAAAATTTCGAAGAATTTCAACAAATCCAACAATATTCATCATCAAAAATAACAATCAGAAACCATCATAATCCTTCCCTCAATCAAATACAATTTACAATCACATTAAAAACTTAAATTTAAAAAAATAGCTTAACATAGCTGATCTGTGACAGATCTGAAATAGAAGAACGAAGAACAGAAGAACAAAATAGAAGAATGACTCCCTTTGATGGATTGATATGGTGAGCGAACGTCCATTGAGTTTCGGTGCAAAACAGAAGAAGGAACCGTAAAGATAAACTACCCAGAAGAAAGAACTGTTGGGTTTCAGACCAAAACCTTCGTTTTCTTCGTTTCTTCAAATTATTTTCTTCATTTATTCAAATTGTTTTGATCTGGTTCTTCAGTTACTCAAATCTTTGTTTTGATTCTCGATTGGACACGAACTGAAGAAGAAGAAGAAGAAGAGGGGGAGGGAGATTTATGGTTCTTCAGTTACTGAAATCATTTTGATAGAAGGAGAAACGTATGGAGATGATGAGTTTTGAGATCTGAAGAAGAGAGGAGGCACATAATACATGGTGGGCTTCGGTTATTGGTTCGTTCAGTTTTTGAACAACCAAAACCGAAAACCAAAAGTTGTCGGTTTTTACTTATAGGAAACTGCAAACCGAAGATTCGGAATAATTTAGTTTGATTTGTCGGTTTGGGTCAAAATTTGCTCACCCTCGTAACATCCCAGAAATACGCAGGATTGAACAAGTGTTCAAAGAAAAATTATGCTGCTTTTTATCGAATGGTACAAAACTGCAAGAATTAGATACACATGTTTTGGCAAAAAGTCTACAATTCCTCAACAGAAATTTCAGAAGTTCCATGCTGAAGTTTAGATCTTACCAGTATTGCTACAAAAACTAGTTGCGTCTCTACGACACTTTCAATAATTCATGGAAAGCTTCCTGCGGTATATCAACAGAACCAACACGCTTCATCCGCTTCTTGCCTTCCTTCTGTTTTTCCAAAAGCTTCCTTTTCCGAGTAACATCTCCACCATAACATTTTGCAAGAACATTCTTTCTCATAGCCGAAACCCTAACCAGCATGAAGAGACGCAATCAAGATGATAGTCATCAATAGTCGTGTGTCCATATAACGAACAAAAGCACTCCCATTTGGAGAAAGAGATGTGCGTGCACATGTCTCAGAAGAATTTATGATGAAAAGATAAACCTTGGATACAAAAAAAATACTGTCCCAATAAAAAGTATCACACTTCTCTTTTTACATCCCAGAAGAGAGAAATTTGATGTGTCTAGTTTTAATTAATACATTTGGCAAATTATTTATATCTTCCTTTTTCGTCTTTCAATATCCTTTTCTTCACTAACTATAGAGATGAAGATGAGACAAAAAAACATTTAGTGGTTCTAATATGCACAAATGAGATGCTACTAATTACTTACGTTTCTCTTGCAATAACTTTTGATCCAATAGCTGCTTGTATAGTTATCTCAAACATTTGCCTGTCCAAAATATGAATATAACACCACTGTAAAATAAAGAAAGCATATGAAACCCAACAGTGAAAAAACTTAAATTAAGAACCTATCAATGAACTTCTTGAGCTTTTCCACCAACTCACGACCAACCCGTTGTGCCTTCAAATTGTGAACAATGGTTGCCATAGCATCCACTGGTTGTCCATTTAAGAGGATATCAAGTTTCACTAAATCAGCTTCTTGATATCTGTATGAAATATATCAATTTTCTTTAAAATGAGGTAAAAATAAAATCTCTTTCCAAAAACATAGATAATGGCCATAACTTGACATAATAATTCTAAAATGAGCAGCTGAAAACATAAAACAAGCAACAAAAGAGACAAATTCACTTGTATTTAATTACTATAGCACAGTATTGGGTGGCAGAAAAGGGAGAAAGAATACGCACTCTGAATCTTCATAATCAAATGATGCATATCCTGATGTTATACTCTTCAACTCATTGTAAAAATCGACAACAATTTCCCTCAAAGGTAGGCGATACTTCATAAAGACCCTTTGGCTTCACAGATGAAAAGTAGGATATTATTGATACTGTCATCTCAAATTATAGTTAACTATATAAAATGATAAATATGTAGTACATAAAAGCAGTTAACAAATAACTATAATTGCAATTCAACCATAACAGTTGACAAGCAATTTGGTCTGCAGATTGGCACATAAAATACCTGTCAATAAATGAATACTCCAATTGTTGCCCTCTCCGGTCAGAGCAAAGGGTAATAACAGGCCCAACGTACCTTAACCAGAAAAGTGAAAGCTGGACACATTAGCGCTTACAGTGCTACTTAAGAAAAAGAAGAAGAAATTATACACAGGGAGCATGGCATTTTGAGCGCTTACTCACTAGGGATGATAATTGTAGCAATGACTGTAGGTTCCCAGCTAGCTGTAACTCGTTTCTTGGGATTTGAGGGTAAGGCAGCAGGATTCTGTACTTGTGTTTTGCTAGCAAAGCAGCAACATATATCAGCAAAGCACATGGCAGCAACTTTGAATTTACCAAATCAACACATACCTTCCATCAGAATACTCAAAAATATATGGAACAGTTGGCACTGTAGAAATAACATGAGCTCCATGTTCCTGTCATCCAATTGTATGGTAAATTAAGTAACTTGTTAGGAATGCTATTTTTGACTTATTAGTACAATAATTAGACAGTTACTACTGCAGCAAGAATAACATTACATAACCTCAAAACAAGATCCTTTTTGTTATTGCAACAGAGCAGACCAACACATCACCTGTTCAAGCCGCTGGTGAAAAACATCCATGTGGAGTAAACCTAGGAAACCACACCTAAAGATGAGATCAATGCCAATAAAATGTCAATACTTATGAAACTAAGAGGAGGAGAGGGGCAGATGTTGAGTGGAAGCTTCGAAAAATAACAAAGCACATATAACATCGTTTAGCTGTTGGAGATATACCTAAAACCCAGACCAAGTGCAGAACTACTCTCTTTTGTAACTGAGACACTAGCATCATTGCATGTCAGTCTATCTATCGCATGGTTGAGCGCATCAAAATCAGATCCATCAGCTGGGTAAAGACCCGAGAACACCATATGTTTTGCAGGCTTAAATCCTAAAATTGAAGCAAATATAAAAGTAATATTCAGACTCGGATGGAAAAATAATTTTCCCCAAAAATGCCTTTTTTTCTCCATCATCTTCATTCCCACTGTCAACTCATTAGAAGTGTGTTAATCAACAGCTATGGCTTATGCAGCCTGTTATGTAGCTCAGGATATAAACATTTCTTACATCATGAAAGCTAGAATTAAAATGTAACACATTGCACAACTCATTTTTCTTACATGTTTTCACAATAATATTATCTTTTTTCATTTACTTTTTGCACCTAATTATAATAAATGAACTAGTGAATAAAAAGAACAAATGCAACAAACTGTGTAAACATCACTATCTAGAGGGTAGAAGGTGAACTACTTGTCTTTTGCAATCAACAAATTATAGAAATGTTCCTATGGCTACAATATATCGTACAAAGTTCTAGGGTCAGGTCAGCTTATGTACAAGAACGAAAGAGGTTTTTGCATAGATTTGCTAGTCATTAGAAACAAAATGTTAAAAAGCAGCAGCATAGTAGGCAAAAGGATGACCACTTTTTACCTGCTAGAGGTTTTACAGTGCTACGGCTACTATGTAGAGTGTCTCCAACACGTGCTTCTTTGGTTGATCTCATCCCACTTACCATGTAACCAACCTGCCCAGTAAGAAGAACTCCAGTACGAGTTAATTCGGGATGCATGATTCCAACATCCAGAACCTCATATCCTTGGCCAGTTGCGGCAGATGAAATCTTATCTCCCTTCCGCAGCATGCCGTCAACAACTGCAACATGACAGATTACTCCCTTGTATTCATCATAATAAGAATCTAGCAAAAGCATACGCAAAGGGGCAGTACTCTCCCCAGAAGGAGGAGGTATCCGCTCTATAACTGCAGGAAGGACTTGCTCAAGACCCTGCCCAGTTTTGGCAGAAGTCAAAAGGCAATCATTAGGTTCAAGATCAAACATTGATTTCAACTGAGCTTTAACACTATCTGGATCAGCAGTTGGTTGGTCTATTTTGTTGATGACAGGAATTATGGTCAGGTTTGATTCAAAAGCCAAATAGAAGTTAGCTACAGTTTGTGCCTGAACACCTTGGGCAGCATCAACAACCAAAAGGGCACCCTGGCATGCTGCTAAAGATCTAGATACTTCATAGCTGAAATCGACATGCCCAGGTGTATCAATCAGATTTAGAAGAAATGTTGGATGTTCATGCGTACTGTCAACATTCAGACCACTAAACTTGTACTTGTGGAACATGGTAGCTGTTTGTGCTTTAACCGTTATTCCCCTTTCTCTCTCAACCTAATATAACCCAAAGTCCACCGATCACATAAATTTCATACAGAATTAAATAAAAGTAATAATTCCAAAGCAAAGACTTATCTATCCTGCAAAAAGGTTTGAAGCATATGAAATCTTAGAGGAACTTGCAAGTGCAATGTTTTTTTTTTTGGGATTTTAATACTTTCAAATTCTAGCAGTTACATTGTAGATTTCAAACAAGACATGAATAGAAACACCCCTAATACCCTGTTTGATCTGAATTTCGCACAATCTAAGTAATGCGCATTCGAACAATCTAAACAAAATTTTTGAAAGAAACAGCATCCAACTGTAGAAAAGTTTTTGCTATTCCAACTGCTAACACAATTTCAGTTTTGTTCACCTTCCCAACTTGCTCTGCGATATTATCATTTTGCAAATACACAAAATTGCACTTCTAAAAAATAGTTTAACTCAAAATTGAAAATGTAACTGCAGCAAATTACAGACCCGCCAAAAACAACCACTATTTAGTCTAAGAATACTGGCATAAACTCAGCACATTGAATTTTTAAAACATATACTTCTTAGAGAAAAATCTCCTTTATTATTTTTTTTTTTTTAAAAAAAAAGAATTCAGAACCAAAAAACAACAAGAGAAGGGCATTCAGAGACCTGCAATTTATCAAGGTACTGAGGCTGGCCATGGCCTTTCCTGATCGTTCCAGTGAGCTCCAAAAGGCGGTCAGCAAGCGTAGACTTGCCATGGTCGACGTGCGCGATTATTGAAAAGTTTCTGATTCTCGGAACTGGATACTGGCTCAAATCTATATTGTTCTCATTACTGTTTTGGCGCGAATTCGAGCAAAACGCATGCGTTTGTTCCAAATGGTGGTTTTTTAATCTATCGACGACAATTGATGGGCTGCATTTTGAATATGATTGGAGCAAATATAGACTTTTTAATGATTTTAGGGTTCTTGAAATTCCTCGTAGAGAACCCATACGGGGTTTCTGCAATACAAGCCGGCAATTTATTTGGGAAGACCAAAATCAAACTAGCGATGTTGCGTTAATAAAACACAATTTTGGTACCAAAACGACGTCGTTGCTTGTAGCAAGAAGGGTTTTCAAAACAGCTGTGCTACTGCTAGGGGTCTCCAATCAGGACAGTCGAGCGAGATTAATTTGCTTTTTCTTAAATAAATAAATAAATAAAAAAGGTTGATAAATCAAAAGTTGGATTAGTGCAGATTGTAATTTACACAATTTATCTGTATTTTTTTATAACTGTGGTAAATCCACGTATAAAAATATTTTACCTCCAATTTATAATATAAAATCAAAATTTAAAAACTAAAATTCATTAGATGTTTGGATTTGATCTTGATATCTTATAGATGAACCATCCTTTCATTTAGGCTAATTGTCTAATTTCACCTCCGAACTTGCACATAATGTACAAACATCCCTTTTTTCAACTTTTTAACAAATCAACCCAAACTTGATCTAAAGGTTACGTTCATTTAACTTTCTTTTTTTTTTTTTTTTTTTTTAAGATCAAAGATATGATTGATTCATTAAACAATTGAAAGATACAATATGTCTCTAATACATATGGTTTGAAAGGGAGACTATTACAAAAGCGATCGCTTAAAGCCCATTTAGCAAAATGGTGCGCTTCAACATTCAAATGTCTGGGCACGAAATTTATCTTCGCATATGCAAACATATTCTCAAAATCTTTCATCTCTACCAACCAATTTCCAATTAGAAGAGTGGGTTGTGAGACCGCGTTGAATTCTTGAATGACACCTAAGAGTCACTCTAAACAATTATCTTCTTTAAGCGGCACCTCTGATCGCATTTAGGATTACAAGACATTCGAGCATCTTGGAATTATGAAAGAATGGTATTTGCTTAACATCCCACCAAACAACTTGTCTTATGTGATTTCTTGCAATTGTCGAGATGCTATCAAATCTTTTCTCCGCATCGACATTAATTTTGATAATTCCCTCTTGTGGTGGTTGCCAAAAAGTGCTGCCTCCATGTGCTCCACATCATTGTCTCTACTACGAACCTTGTTTTGCCATTCTAGAGTTTGCTTTAACAAATTCTTGAATCCCTTTTCAGCCAAGAATAAAGTCTAGTCTGGTTCTTGACTGATACCATTGAAGACTTTCTCGTTTCTACCTTTCCGAATTTGCCAAAGAATAAAAGCTGTTCTTGCTAAATTCTATTCACCATTACCAAACCTTTTAAAATTTGCAACCATCTCATCCAATTTTCCTCCACTGTATGGCCTGTGTAACAAACCTATACTTATATGCATCATTAAAACAAGCCCTTTTTTTTTATCATACATATAATTACACGCCATAGACCATTCCCTATAACTTTCAAACAATTTATTACATACCTCACTAATAATATGCAAAGTATATATATACACATATGTAATTTACATAACAAGACAAAATATTATAATTTACTTAACATTCAATTCAAAATCTATATGACAAACTATACATGTGATGCAACACGAGGGAGAGAGACCCTATGCTTCAACTGAACCGACCTGTGCAGAAAGATAGTGAAGTACTACATTTCACACTGAGAAACTGAGGCTGTCAGTTGTAGACAAGAACCTGAAATCATAAAATTGCGATTTTGATAAGTCGCATACTCAGCAAGTATAAACTAAAATAGATTAAAACAATAACAAATCACAATTCCATAATATTAGTCAAAACACATCAATATGTATATGTTTGTGGCATATGGTTCCATTTAATTTCGTTGTGATCCATGAAGCCAAGTATGTTAGTGTTTGTGCGCTAAGTCATTTAGTTGGACCTTTATGTTATTCATTTTTTTTAATAATAAAGAGGTTTTATTATTATTATTGTTTGTTTGCATGTTACACATTAATGACATATATATCCCTGATTTATTATTGTTATAAAGATAATAATAATTTATAACTAGCATGAATATTGATTAGATAATCATAAGATGATTATGTGTATGGTAATACAAATCAATTTCATGGATACTTTTTAGAGAATAGAGTATTGGATAGACCCATTTTGAGATCACTACATGGGTTAGTGTCATAAGTGAATCTTATGATAGTTATGAATTAATCCTTTGACTTGAGATTGTCATGGATTCCAACATGATGACTGTTATGTTTTGACATATTCAAACATTATCTGTAACTGGATAATCATAAATGTTATCCTCAAACATGATAGAAATCATGTAGATGATATTGAGCAATCAAGATAGAATTTGTCCCTCTCTTGGAGAGCGATATCTTCTGGGGTCCTCAACGAGTGAGACTGTGAAATGCATGGTCGTACTCAAATGAATTGATAGTGTAATTAATCTCTTTTTTTATCAGTCTACTTGGATAATCGAGTAATCATAAGCTTGGACAATATAAGTATGACACTGACCATGACTTATGTTCAAACTAGATATCGTATGACAAAGGGATTAATACATGTACTATTTTTGACACTCAATTTTTTCCCTAAGAAAAAATTAAAAAAAGAAGAATTGAATTAAATATTTTTCAATTAAAATTTAATTTTTAACTTTAGTTTAATTGAATGAATATTTTGTAATTAAGAATTTTATATTGATTTGTATTTGTATCTTAATTTTAGAGAAAAAAATGAAATGAAAAATGAGAAGGAAAAATTAGGAAAACAAAAAGAAGAAAAATGAGAAAGAAAAGAAAAAAAAAAGAAAGAAAAAGGAGAAATTTAAAAGAAGATAGAAGAAGAGGGGAGAAATTGAAAGAAGAAAGAAAAGGAGAATGGCGGAATTGAAGGAAGAATAAAAGAAAAGGGGTTAAGAAGGAATTAAAAGGAAAAACAAGAAGGAAAATGACAAAAGGGCCAAAATTTGAATCTTCACCTACTTAAAAGAGAAGATCAAAATGCAAAGTTTAGACAAAAACATCACTGTTTCATGAAAGGGAAAAGAAAAAAAAATAAAACAAAAGACGTGAGGAAAACGAAGACGAAAGTGGCAAAGAGGAGATAGAGACAAGGATGAAGACTGGGAACAAGAAGGAAGGAAAGTTGAAGTGGAAGACAAAGACCGAGAGGATAGGAAGAGATAAGGACGCGAGACTAAAGGAAGAGAAGAAGGGGGAGGCAGAAACCTTTGCCTAGAAAAAGACGAAGAAAAGCTTCAAATGGGGTCCAAAATACAGAGGGAAAGAAAATCAGGGGTTGGTTTTTCAATTTGGGGGTTCTTTTTTTTCGTTTCTAGAGAGAGTAATCAAAGGAAAAACAAGTAGTTCCCTTGTAATTGTTGAGTTTGTAATTGAGGGGTAGTAGTTTGAGAGAAATTAAGGTTGTTTTTGTGAGATTAAGGATCTGTAAATTGGGGGGATTTGGGGAAAATTGGGGCTCTAAAGAATTAGGGGTTCTCTCTATAAATTTATTCACTTTCTGATTCTCTAAGAACAATTGAAATTCCCGTTTCGAAATCAATTCGAAATTGGGGATTTCCAGTTTGGAAATTGTAAACCTCTTATTCTAGGTTTCAAATGTTATAGTAAAGAAATCAGTCTTGTAAAGAACTTTGGAAATCTTAATTGCAATTTGGCTTGGATTCTTAGGTATTTTTCAATTCCTTCTTCTGTTTGATTTTCTGTTTAACATACATAGAATGGTCTGGGAACTTGATTGATCGATGATATTTTAGTTGTTTCTGTTATGTGTCTACCATTATTGATGTGTTTCTGCGTTGAATCAATTTATAACTGTTTCTGTTTCTCACTACTGAGCTTTAGTTCTAGGGATGATTATTGTTAATCTATGTTCAAAATAACATGCTCTTCAAACTAGGTTGTTGTTATTGCGGATCAATATTCTTATCTGTTGTTGCTCTCTATTCAACTGGGTTTTTCATTGGTTTCTACTGAGTGGTTCTCTATAAGAATTGATTTTAATGTTCAAGTTTCTATTTTGAATGTCAAAGCTTCATCTTTAAATCAAGAACAAAACAAAATATTGATGTTTAAACTGTTGAGTAAATAGAATGTTTTATTGATTTTGCTTTATTCAAAATGTCTTATATGTTGCTGTTTTTGAAGTAAACTATTATTGTCTATAAAGCTTGAGAGATTGTTAAATTGGTGCTATTTGTTTGGATTAATTGTTGCTATTTTAAAAGCTTGAAGATTGTTGTGAACCCTTACCGGACCCTCCGAGCCGCCGGGCCGATCCGCGAGGGAAGCCGGTTGACCGGGGGTGTTCACTCAGGGTGAAATGTGTGTGTATAGACTCGTCACTTAATTTATTTTGTTAAAGGGGGAAAATTAAGAAAGAACCCCTTAGTGACTCCATTTTACGATTAACATATTTCTAGGTTAATCGCCCTAATGGATGAATGCACTAGTCTTCAAACCCGAGGTAGATTCGGAGGTTATGTCATGCATTCATATCCAATGATTCTTTCTTCTAAATGAATGTTATGCAGGAATATAGATTTGGACAAGATATAAAAAAGGGAGAGGGGAGACCTGCTATTCGAGGTTATATCTCGAATATGCCTACATACTCTCGTTTGAATGAGAGATCAAGGTCAATGTAGTTCGAATTGCCTATTTAAAGGCGATGAAGTGGGTGTATGTATGTATGCATGCTATGAGTGTGTGAATGTGATTTTAGGCCTAGAGGCCAAAAATAGAATTTTATCGACGTCCATGGTTGAAATGTAGGCCTAGTGGCCGAAAAAAAGAGTTTATCGACGTCCGTGGTCGAAATGGAGTTTATCGACGTCTGTGCTCGAAATGTGTGAAATTTAGGTCTAGTGGCCGAAAAAGGAGTTTTATGACTTCCGCGGTCAAAAATGTGATTTTTTTGGTCTAGTGACCGAAAAAGGAGTTTCATGACTTCCGTGGTCAAAAGTGTGATTTTGGATGTCTCCGCAGGGGGAGTTTGATTTTTAGTTGGCCGAAAAGAGTGTTTTTGTGTGTTTCCGCTGGGGAAAAAGTAATTTGTTAGGCCTAGGGGCCAAAATGTGTATTTTAGTGTAGCACTGCGACCAAAAGAGGTTGATTATTTAGGCGTTATAACCAAAAGAATTGATTTGATATGGTGTTGTGGGCAAAAAGTGTGTTTGTTTAGGCGTTAGAGCCAAAAGAGTGATTTTAGTGGCGCTGTGGCTGAAATATTTGGTTTAGACGGCGCGGCGGCCAAAACAAGTGAATATTACGGCATATTTAGCCAAAATGTGTGTTTATGAGATGCAAAATGTCATGTATGCATGAGACAAGATGCGATAAAAGAGAATTAAATCAAAGAGATAAAGTTTCGGAGTATACTTGAGGCAATTGGCATCCGCTCTTTAGTTTCAGCTTGATTTGGACTTATTTTTATATGATTTATGCATGCAAATGCAAGTTATCACAAAAATGCAATGCAGAAAGCAGTAAAGAATTGCCTTTGAAATGAAGAATCACCGTGGGCAAAAAAGGAGAAGAGAGCGGCTGTCAACACAGCTCAAGGTGTGAGGAAAATGATGGTTTTAGGGGGTATTTATAGGTGATTCTCGGCCAAAAAGTCGACCGAGTGCGGCCCGGGCTGCTGTGGAGGGCAGCTTTGGAGGCGGCCGAGGCTGCCTTGGACGGCGGCCAGGGGCGCCTCTTAGAGGGTAGAGGGCTGCCGGGGCTGCCCTAGAGGGCAGCCAGGGGCGCCTTCCTTGGGCGGCCAGGGCTGCCTTCCTTCCGCAACTCGCGCGTTTTTCGTTCCGGAGCCTTTTCGGGAGTTCTGGGACTCCGATGGCTATTCCGAGGGCATTTCTGTGACCCTCGTAAAATCCAGGACATTTCAAGTACCATGAAGGCATACTTTCGGTACTGTTTTACGAAATTGTCCGGTCCAGCTTGACTGTTCGCGGTCTACAAAAATTCATTTTCTGGGCCTCAAAATTCGAATATTCATAGTTTCCCCCACTGGGCGACATAAATATGATTTATGGAGATCAATGGCGTTCTGAATCACGAATTTTGAGATCGGAGTTTGAACGCGCGGGGAGGATTCGCGTATCCGGATTTTGCCATGCATAATTGGACGAAGAGTCTTATGAAAGGTGAATGGATCAATATGTGGTTATATGGTTTGGTTGTTTTGGTCACTCTATGAAGAGTGGTGGTGGATTAGGATTTCTTGAAGGTTTGTATCCGATTTAAGACCTTGAGGCTTATGTTTTCCTTTTTGGGTTATGATAGAGGATATGTGCCCCTTGGTTAGGTACTTCACTAAAACATATGCCCAAACAATATTGGTGGATGAGCAGAAAGTAATTCTGTCATCTTCGATGGATGAATTTCTGGAAGTGAATCCTGAAGGCTGGAAATAGGTGAGACTCAAGATATTGGCCCTTGTTTTCTACCTTTTGACTGGCTTTCTGTTTAGTGTGAGCCGGGATTCGGAGACCTTCGATTTTTCCCCCTAGTTCAGCAAATGGAAGGGATGAATTGTATTGGTGGTATCATTTTGGTTGAAACCCTAAGGAGTTTGGATAGGGCAGCCTTGGGTTTTGAAGGTTGGACAGTTTCTCCAATCATCATTCAAATTTGGCTTAAGGACCATCTACGAGTGGTTGCAGTTCCTTCTGTCATTCCTTATAATGTGTCACAGTATCGGATGAGAAGGATTTTGATCACTCAACCCTCCGTTGATGCCTGGACCTCTTGGTTGTTGGAGCTAGGTCCTGATGAGGTGCAATGGTACATATCTTGGTACCGTACTACACGTTTCATACAGGCTAGCTTGGGCCATACTCGGGTTTCCCTTCCTGGTCTTACCCATTGTTCATGGTATAACGCTTCTCGCGTTTTGCGACAAATAGGCATTGACCAAGTTATCCCTATTTTGGACGACCATGATTATGATTCTCTTATTAGCAAGAAATTCCTGTGTGTTGTGCTTAAAGTCTGGGTAAGGGACCATCGTATGGTGGAGCCTCTTCCTAATCCTTTTAAGGTTCAGACTTCTCCCGAATACCGATTTTGGTTTATTGCTCATGTGTGGCCGATTGAGAGACCGAGAAGGAACATCCTACTAGGCAGACTAGAGGGATGGACACGGAACTTTGCTGGCGACGATGAAGATTTTGAGAACAGATCAAGTTGACTCCTAAAGTGACAGAGTTGAAAGAAGACATAGAGTCTAAAGAAGACACGAAGTGTGACACCCCGAACCCAAACCCTACGTCAAACCGATGTCATTTCATGCATTTTATGCATTTTCATTAAAATGCATCATGATTTAATATGATTAATGAGTTAATTATGGATTATATGAATTATATTTGATGATAAATGATTTAAATAAGAGAAACAAGTTGAATTATAGGCTCGTTTGTCGTCGAAAGGCATAAACGGAGCTAATTAGAGTTTTCGAACCCGCGCGATCGGAAAATGCCGAAATCATGTGAAATATGAACCTTTTTGACTTGGATATGTTTTGATATGTTTTTGAATATGTTTTAAAGAGTTTTGGAACCCTAATTATGCGACGACGTCGTACGGTTTCGGTTCCGCGAAAAACGTCGAGCTTCGGAGTCGGTTTAGGGCACCGACCGAGCGACGACTCGTTTTCGGATTCCGATTTTGATGAAACTTTAACCACATGTCATTTTAATTATTTTGACCTTAAAATTGTACTGAAATCCAGTTTAGGAAGGGAGAATTGGCAAAAATATGAAGTTGGATTTTGGAGAATTGCTTAGGAAACCCTAATGAAAGGGTTTAGTGAATTTAAGTTATTTTAAGTGTTAAACCAAGCAGGAGGTGTTTGGGATAAGTTCTGGAGGTTATATTAGCTTGAGGAGGTGCTAGTTAAAAGGGTTATGTCGAGGGTTTGGTCTGGTTAGCAAGAGAAAAAGAAAGAAAACAGAAAAATAGGTAGAAAACGAGAGAAAGAAAGAGGGAAACCAGAAGAGAAAAGAGAGTAGGCAACCAAAATACCTATTGGGTTTTGTTCCTTGGTGTCTGAGGAAGGTGAGGAATAGATTAGAAGTGAGAGAAGGCCGTTGGGTTGGCTGGAAATAGAAGAAAACAGTAGGTTATCGAAAACAGGGGAAAACAATAAAAGAGAAGAAAAGAGAGAAAATCCGTGTGCATGGGAAGCTTTAAACGTTTGGGAAAGGTTGTAGGGAAGTTAGGCTAAAGTTTTAGGTTGAGTTTTGGTCAAGAAATTGGCTGGGAAGAGTGAATTTTGGCTGGAAAGGATTATCGGGAAACAGAGCAGCGTTTCTGGGCAGGCTGCTGTTGAGAGGTTGAAGGTGGACCAAAACGGCACCCTAGGCGTGCGTTTTGGGGTGCTGCGCAGGCGCGCGGGTGAGCTGCTGCGAGAGGATCAAAATGCACGCAGTTTCTGCGTTTTGATCTCGGCGGGGCGCGCGGGTGAAACGCACAGAAGGCTGCGTTTTTGAGGAAAATAGCTGTTTTGGTGCCTGGATTTCGGTATAACATTGTTTTAACCCCTAAACTTAAATTATTTATGCATTTAAGTCCTCCAGATTGATTTTTGCATAGTTTTCAATTTAATCCAGCAATTTAAATTATGGAAAATTATGATTTAACTCCTGTAGTTACTGTTTGAGTGCAAAACAGCCCTTCTGGGCAGAAATGTGTAATTTTGGTAAATTGCATTTTAGTCCCTCAATTTCTAATAATTGCACTTTTGACCCGGAAACTTTTATAAATTATGTTTTAGCCCTTCCAGCCTAATTTTGACGTCCTGAATCCATTTTTGACGACAGAAATTTATTTTGAGATTGTTTTAAGGCTGAAAATTCAGATTTAAAGTGTTTAGCTAAAGAATTTAAAATGAAATTGGATTTTATTACTTATATGATTTATTCAAACTTGAAATTGGTTTTAATAATTATAATTACTCTTAATTATAATTATTATATGGAACATTGAGATTTTATTATATGGTTAATTATGTTATAAAATAAGTTTGAAATTGGAATTTTGTGATTATTTCTAATTAAAGATAACACAAAGAATAAATATGAAATCATGCATCATAGCATATATGGACTTCTGAATTGATTATTTGAACATCCTTGCTATGTTATGCATTATAAGCGCATCGAGTTCTCGAGCGGCACGGGGTAAGGAACCCGAGGGCCACCCGAGCACACAGCAGTGAGGTAAGTGCTAAGGCACTTACTTATATGTGTTTGATATGAATTCTGTGTTATTGCTAAGCATGTTATATAGTGATATAAAGACTGGAATTGAAATCCGAACACTTATAAGGTATGAATTGTTATTATATGATTTTGATATATTGTTTGGATCGGTATTGAAGCCCGGTCAATTGGTTATATGTGATATATGAATTGTCATGTTTGTGGTTCCTGAGTCGGTACTGAAATCCGACCAGTTGAGTTATATGATCTGGATTAAGTGATATATGTTATACCATGTTATTGATACCGGTAATGCAACCCGGTTAT
>CANUEY010381462.1:0-25698 GCA_948099555.1 Croton setiger
ATATATATATATATATATATATATATATATAACAACTAATTTTAGGAATAATAAATTAATCACATGATTTTAATAACTTTATCTATAAAAAAAATAATTACCACCCACCATCTTCTCCTTCCAACTCCTATTCTTCTTCTACTTTCCTAGCATCGCTATTCATTCGAGCAACAACCATCAGTTAAGTGCTTAGTTCTTCCCAATAAAGTGAACAGTGAAAGATTTTTGCTTTTGAAACTTAGAAATTGTGTGGATGGTGGAACGAAGAAACAAACATCGCCTGCTACAGCATTCGTCGATTGCATCAGTCGGAGCTACCTCTAGTAACGACCATCTCGTAGCTAGTTCAGATCATAACCTTACAAAATTGAGTCAGTCGGAGTCGCCTACAGCAACCATCAGTAACAATATTATAGTATTGCCTGCTATACGAGTGGTTGTCACATAAGACAATAATCTCGAAGCCACCTCTAGTAATGGCCATCATTTCTCTATTTCAGTTGAACAAGTAAAGGTTTTGGATCTGAGCACCATTATTACTAGATATATACAATCAAGCCAAATAAAGCTTTAATCACAAAACCAAATATCCAAAATCTACTACTAAAGGTCGCAACAAAACCGGCCATTTCGTTACTCGCAAGCTCCTAGTTGAGCATAAACAACAAGAATAGTAAACAAAAAATTTTAAAATCCCATTCAAACATGAAATTGAAAAGCCAAAATTTTTTCCATCGTTTGCTTTGCCGAGAAGACCTCTCCACTCAATTGTCACTTATAGCCACCGAGCGTCAAACACTCTAGTTATCAGCTAATGGCGGCAGAGCTTAAAACTGTGGTAGAAAATGGATTGCAATGTAGGAGTTGTCTTATAATACTCTAGTTATCAGCTAATGGCGGCAGAGCTTAAAACTGTGGTAGAAAATGGATTGCAATGTAGGAGTTGTCTTATAATCTTTCTTTAATTAATACCTATTATTGAGTGGTGGTAGGAAAAAAGGTGATGGTGGAAGTGGTGGTAGTTTTAGTGAGGGTGGTGGTGTGTGCTAGCGAAGAAAGATGAGGGGAGAGACGATGAAATGTTCTTTTGGAAATGCTTATACCTTATTTTATTTTTTTTTTATAATAATGACCAATATATTAGTTTAAATTTTAAGGATTTATTAAAATCGTGTTTTAATTATTTTAACACTATTTAACAGAATAAAAATTGAGCATAAAAATTTTATAATATAAAACCTAAAACATCAAAAACATAAAATTTTAAAATAGAAGTATCAAATTATAAATTATATAAATTATAGAGATCTGAAAATAATTATCTCTTAAAAAAATTATCTTTAGTAACTATTTTTTTAAATATCTTCAATAACGCACGTACATGTAGACAAGGTCATAGGCTAGTTTGGCCTGCTGGGCCTACCGGGTCTGGCTTGTGGCCGAACCGGCCCCCGCCGCCGAACCGTGACCGGTCGAACCGGAATCGTAACCGGTCGGTGCGGTCGGTTGACGGTCTGGTTCAGATTCAATAAAATTTCGAACCGTAACCGTCATGAACCGTGAACCGTTCCTAAAGCGCTCGAACCGTCTAATTGAACCGCTGGTTAACCACAAATTTAACTCAAAATTCTTTGGTTTCTTTCTCAACGATTACGTTTTTTCCTTTAAGTTGTTGCTTTGTATTCCATTTAAGAAATTTTATTTTTTCTTCTCTTTTCTTTTCTTTCTCGTCTCTTCATCTTCTTTTCACGTTTTTTTCTTTGCTTTTCCTTTTCATCTCTTTATCTTCTTTTTTCGTTTTTTCTCTTTGTTTTTCTTTCTCCACAAATCCATGCTTGTACTGTGCCGGTTGTCTCCACCACCGCCCGCTCCTACTCTCATCTCTTCATATTGTTTTTTTATTTTTTCGTTTTGTTCATGCATGTGCTGGTTGCCTCCACCACCGTCCACTCCTAGAGATCTCCATTTTGATCGTCGTTTTCTGCAAAGAAGACTAGTGCCTTCTTCCGTTTTATGATTCTTCCTTCTTCCGTTCCCTGATTCATTCTCTTTTTTTTAGCATTTGTAACTTGAAACTGATAGTATAATTTTAGGGTTTTTGATTTTGTTGTTGGTTTGAATGTTTGGAAACTTGTTGAATTTGGAAATTTGCTTAATCTGGATTTCGTTGTTAGTTTGAATGTTTGGAAATTTATTTAATTTGAATTTTTGTAATCTGCAACCATATTCGGTACGTCGTAACCGGCGGTTCGGCGGGCCGGTTCCAGTCCTTCCCTACCTCAACCTGTGGCTCGGCGAGCCAGGCCGGCCACCTGTATGTACATGGTATTAGTTATCCCACAAAATTATAAATGATAAAATTAAATTGTTTTTATAAATGGTAAAATTAGTTTTGTTGAAGAAAAAAAATACAAGCTCATAAATTTATATTTTAAATTTATTATTAATTTTAACAAAAAAAAAAATCTAAAAATAAAAAAATTTCACTCTCTCACTCAACCAGTGAAATCTCTTCGTTTCTTCTCCGCAGCACTCTTGACCATCCCCGTCTCCCTTTGCCAGAACGCCTCCTTCGACGGACGGAAATGTTAGAGTGACCGGACTCAATCGCATGCCCTATAGCACCACCTCACGCCTGGTGCTGCTAGTTAAGCTGTGGTGTATCCTTCATCGATCGTGAAGCACTGAAACTCTCTTCGGTCGACGATAATTTAAGGTGTGGGATTCGTTTTATTTGAAAAAATAAGAGCTGATTGATGGCATACAATCAGAGTTTGAATCTTCGTGTTCATTCGATGTGGAGGCGCTTTAATTACTTCGGAGAAAAGTTGAAAAGGAAACGGACAATTGTTCATATCTTTGTCAGAACAGTTGATCAGAATCATCCTTCATCTTCATTATCTTTTAAGGTACAAATTGAAATGTAGGAAAGAAACAATACAATTATCCAAACAATGTTTCTATTTATTTTTATCTTACTCTTACTGAGATATTTATTATTTTTTGAAATTCCGTATGTTTATTTTTTAATGGTTGCATTTGTGCTCTTGGGTGATGGTAATTTTATGTGTAGTTAATATGATAAATCGGCTGATTGGTATGAAATGATAATTCTATATGGGAACCTTTTAGCAGCTTAATGGAAACTTTAGCTACTCCTTGCCTTATAAATTCATTAACGGAAGTTATAGGAAAGAGACATTTGTTAATTTTAAAAAACTTAGTATTTATTATTGGCTTATTTGATAGGAATTGTATTTATTATAAATTCCTCAGTGGAATTTATGGATGAGTAGGCAAGATGCATTTGTTAATTTTTTAAAACATTTGCGTTTGTTATTCACTTCATTTCATAGGAGTTCTATTATACTTTTTTTTTTTTCCTCATTTGTCCTTGCAGGGGTTTTGTAGTTTACATAGGTCAAGCTCTGGTTTACCTCCACTTGTTTGTGCAACTTCTCAAAATAACACACTAAACTTTACTAGAAGCGAGCATATGCAATCTCAAGATGCTGCCCTTGATTCAACAAAGTTTGACGAAAGGGAAGTACATTCTGGTTCTTCAAATGGTAGAGTAATGCTTATAGATGGCACTTCAGTCATGTATAGAGCCTACTATAAGCTTTTAGGTATGGAATAACGCTTAGTTCATTCTTGGATTAATTTCAACTTGTTTCACTTTATGTTTAACTCGTAATTCTTTTCTGGTTGATGCTGCTAAGATCAAGAATGATAGTATTAACATACTTTGATTATTATTTATTTTCCTGTGCTTGTGATTCTTCTGAATATTATGTAATAATTATCTTCCTAGTATGCCATTACTCCTTTTGTTGTGCCTCCAGTTTAATTAACATATCTGGTCCTTTGTTGTTGCATTATTTATTTATTTTTATTTTTTGACTGAGGGCAGCAAAGTTGAACCATGGTCATCTATCACATGCAGACGGCAATGGAGATTGGGTTTTAACCATATTTTCGGCACTATCCCTTGTAAGTGATGTTCAGTGGATTAGGGACCTTCTTCTTTCTAACTTTGTGTATGATGACTTTGTCAAAGTATTGAACTCAATAGTGTTCCTGTGTGTGTAATTTTCTTGCTGCCAAAAACCGAAAAATCTATTTGCCTTAGACAACTCATTTAAAATCTTTTTTTTTTTTCAAAAAGCATCTTTAGAATGTCAAGTCTTTGATCTATGCTATATGCAAACGTAACTTAAGTGATAATATGCTGAATACACATTGGGCATTGACAGCATATAGCATTTAGAACTACTACCTTTATTGTTTGCTATACTTCTGACATGGAGTCTTAACCATAGTATTTTTGGTGCTTTACTCTCAATTCGGCATCCACAAATTAGGACCTTCTTTTATGATTTTCTCAAAGGATTGAGTACACATGGTTCTTTATTTATAAAATTGAAGGTAAATATTTTTTTTTTCCTTGCGTCTTAAATGACATATTTTTGTGGAATTTGACAAGAGAATATGGAGTGGGGAACTAAGAAATCAAAATTCAACCTATGATCTGAATATTAGGTTATACAGTCAAGAAAAGAAACAACCAGTGAACTGGCTTATATTAATATCAGAAATCTGCTTTATTAAAAAACTATAAAACTGTTTGTAGCCAAAAATTATTGCCAGAATAAGAGGCTTGAACAGAAAACCTATTAAATTAATAAAAAGGTACCTTGAATACACATAAAATTATATCTTATTGAAAAAGTAATTCTAGTCAATTTACTATTTAAAATAATAAATTTTCTAAAACGATATTTTTATAACATCCTATTTAAACTTGCATGCTAACTGAGATAGAAAACATTCCTTCTCCTTATCTTCCTCCTAAACACATAATTATTATCTTTTCTAATCTAATAGTTACTATTATATAAGAAAAAAATATTTATTAAAATTTCATTCATTTCTTACTTATAATCATGCTCTTTGTTTCTCTCACAGATTGTTGATGTCTTGGAGTTTGTCCCTTCCCATGTTGCGGTATAATTTTTTTCCTCATTATGCTTGTGTTTAAGTTCCATTTTTCATGCTTATTTGTGCACAAAATTGTGCATGCATTATTTATGTACTTCATTATTACAGTAGTAATATTATTTGGCTTCAACATAAAGACGTTTAACCATAGGGAAAAGCTCGATTTTTCCACAATCCCTGCATTTAACATTTAGATTGTACTTATCATGATTAGACTTTTATCAACCGAGAGGATGAGTCAAAGGCCTAACTATGGGTGAATTTTTGGAGTGACGTATACCATTTTATTCTAACTAGGAGCCTACATGTCCTCCCCCCCCCCCTCCCCCCCCCCCAAAAAAAAAAAAGAAAGTTAAAACCGTGCCAAGTTATTTAAGAGTTCAAAATGCAGTTGTCCTGTCTTTGATCTTAACATGTTGCAATACGGAATTGTCTATCCTAGTAACTTTTGCTGTTTTTTAGAAATTGTTTATGAGTACAGAATTTCAAACAACTGCTTTGTTCTTGCACAACCTTGTAAAATGATAGTTAGGTTATTGTAGTTCCCCTTTTGCATTAAATTTCCCTTAGTGTTTTATGTATTTCGACAAATGTTACCTTCTTGTGTGGATTACACTTATGCAAAGTTCTTCATAGAAAATGCTGCTTTTTATTAGCTCTCCTAATGGAAAGCTCTTCCTTGTATTAAATTTCTAATTGCATTAAATAGAGTTAAGATGCTTGCTATCTCTTAACTCTATTAATGTTATACATGATTTTGTCTATTTCTAACACTTATTAAGAATGTTCCTTAATTTTCATCCATGTGAATTGTCTTTCCAACAGATGGTTGTAGTTATTAAATTGTTTTCTTTCTTTTGCAGGTGGTGTTTGATCATGATGGTGAGAATTTTTTTTTTTTTTTTTTTGCAATATTCTCTAAATTGTTGATTTAGTTTCTAACCACTTGATTTAAATGCTTTGCATAACTATTTGAAATCATTTTCTTGTTGCGTTGAGTCTCTGATTTTAGCCCTTGAAATTTCAAAGTAAATGCATTCGAGTTTAGAGTGAGCCGTCTTTAGCAAAAGAATGAGTTGTGAATTCGTCATATGCATTAGGTCTAATCCTAAATACCTGTCTTTTCATATGGTCGTATTTTTTTTTTCAAAAAAAGTTTTGTGATAAAGATATTTAAGTCAAAGTAAGATTCATAGAAAGTCATGCTTAACCCTAGTTAAAAAACTATTAACTATTTGAATGGTAGAGATTCCCTAGGATTTATCAATAGAAGAAATTAACTTGTAGAAACATTGCTTTTCATGTTGCCTCTGTCTCAGTTTTGTTCATGGTTAAAATACTATGAACTGGAATTTTCCCTTCTAAAATGTCTTTACATTTGGGGGATGATAGAATTAATTAACTTAGTTGTTTGTCTTATCCTGGTTAGAACACTGATTGGTCTACAGTACTTTGCAAAGTCAATACTAATGATGTTTTGATGGAACTGAAGCCTAACAAGGCCTTATCTCCTTATGGATATTATTATATTGACTTTTTTTTTTTGGTGTTGTGTTGCATTGTTTGTTATTCCTTCTTAGGAGTGTATGAGTTAAGCTACTCAGCAGATATTTGGCTTTGGCTCTTGAAATATTCAAAATGAGACATGTGCAATTTAATTGAGTCTAATTCTAACTTAAGCAGCCTGACTAAAGAGTCAAATTCAAGTATTATATTCCTTGACTAAGGTAGCTCTTGAATTTAATAGAGTCGTTGAGTCAAGCTTGAGTATTTTGATCATTTGTTTGAGTCTAGCTTTAGTATGAAAATTAGAACTTGATTTAGAATAAGCTGAGTTAAAAAGTATGCTCCATAACCTGATAGGAGAATAGAACACGATAAGTACAATTTGAGTGTGGAACAATTTCAAGCACAATTTTTGATGTAGAAAAATTCTTTTTTCAGGAGTTCCATTTGGTTATTCTTATGTTTCGTCCAAAGAAAATGTCATGGGAAAAGGTATGTTTGTTCATAATTGTCTAATCTTTCTAATAGTGAAGTTAATGAGTCTGCAAGAAAATAGGTGCCTCATATATTCTCTATGCATCCTGCAATCTCTAAAAACTACACCTATGAGATCATATATTGCACCTGTGCACTTCTCAACACGGAAGTTTGCATCATTAAAATAATACATTTTGCTAAAGTATAAATCCAGAAGTTACCTCAAATTTTCATTAAGTTTCATAGCAAATATGTTTCTAAGTTAAAGTTTTTGAATGTGCTAATTATATTTGTGGTATATGTGCTTTTCATTTTTCTATTAAAATGTTTGAATAGAAAATTTCTAATCGAGTTTCCGAATGGTTAAAAAAAATTCAGAATTCGCAACCAAGTCAATTTTCTGGATTAGTTTGCCCAAAAATTAAAATAGATCATTGTGCTTAATAAATGAATCAAATATAGACATCCATTCAATTCTTTTTTTTTTTTTTAACTTTGTACAGTCTGACATGTTTTCTTAAAATGAAAAGTCCATTCTAATTTTCTTTTGTAATCAAAAGAAAATTTGGGGTAAAATAGGTCAATTTGATTTTCCATTGACAAAGTCTTACTAAATATGCTTAATTATACAAACATATTAGCTTAGATACATAATTGTGCAAAATTCTTCTATTCAAATACCAAAAAAGGAAAAAAAAAATTAAAAAGTTCAAAAAAATAAAAAAGAGTTGTAAATGAATTTAGTCTAGCTGAGGTCTGACCTTATTGAGCTCCATTTAAGCTTTGAACTTAGCAAGCTCTGTTCGAGCTTTGATGTTTTCGAGCCAAGCTTGATAAAATGATACTTGAGCATGATATCGACTTTTTGAAAAATAACTAATTGTGATTTTGGCTCAGTATGTTTGAACTTGTTGAGATCGAGCTCAATAGTTTTTAACACACTGTTTTGCCATCTTTGTCTATTAGCTTGGAGCTACTAGCTTAATAAGCGAAGCTCGCGAGCTAGATTGATAAGCTAGCACTGCGAGCTACCAAGTTTGATCTCGGATTGTTAACTTTTGAACTGGTCACTTTCAAGCAAACTGTATCAAGTGGATCCTCGAGTAGCTTGCAAATTTTCCTTCTCATTGTGGTTCTAACCATTAAGAGAATTAACGTAATATTAATTTGTAGTCTCTAGGAGCTCTTGTCCCCTGATTTGTTGACTTCTAGATTCTAGATTCTTGAATAAAAGCAACAAAGCTCAGAATCAAGATGTGCTTTATATTTTGCAGTAATTATAGTAAGATGTTGAGGATGAATTATGTATATTTGAACAACTTTTGGTGACATCACCATTCATCCCTGCAACAGAGTTGTGCCAACTATTTAATCTATGACAAGGAATAAGCTTAGGATATTTAGAAAAGCTGCAAGTGAATGTGATACAGATAGAAAATAAATGTCAAATTGTTGAGTAGAGGTCGGGAAAATTTATAATTTATTTGTTATTGACCAATATATTGGACATGATTTGGATGGAATTTGTGTGATGCAAGTTTCTCATTTGTCTACCATCTGCCTCCACATCTGCACCTCCACCCAATGTGTTTCTACATATTTAAAATTGTAGTGGAATATCCTCTATGATATGATCACTTGCTTTTAGTTATTAGTTACTTTTGATCCCAAGGTTTGCCCCATAGCATCAATGGTAAAATATATCTGCATTAATTAAATTTGACAAAATTTCTAAACTCTTGTTCATAGTTTTGAAGTTCTCAGTCCCATTTGCTTTACATTCTTGTACATCTATTGATATTTAATAGGTTTGATTTGAATACGTATTGTCGTACGTTATTGCCTAGATATATTTTATCTTTGAAAATTCTTTTGAAGGTTTGAATTTTCGTCACACTTTATATCCTGCATACAAGAGGAACCGTACCCCTACACCTGATACCATAGTTCAGGGGCTTCAGTACCTGAAAGCATCTATTAAAGCAATGTCTATTAAGGTGATTGAGGTAATAAGCTGTATGTTGCATATTTGCTGAATTTGCAGGCTCTGTCTGCACATAATAATTGAGCATGGTTTGTACAAAATAGGTACCAGGTGTAGAAGCAGATGATGTGATTGGAACATTGGCTGCAAGGAGTGTGGATGCAGGGTACAAGGTTTGTGTGTGTATATATAAATATATCTACACATATATGTCCGCGGAATCCTTCTCAGCATTCATAACCAGTTGGGTAATTATTTTTGTAACAGGTACGAGTTGTTTCTCCTGACAAAGACTTCTTCCAGATTCTTTCTCCTTCTTTACGTCTCCTACGAATTGCACCGCGTGGCCTTGAGTTAGTAACACTTCATTTTACAGCTTTACCTTCATTAATTGTCTTAATAATTTATTATCACTTGAGGTGTGACTATTAACAAAATTTTGCATTTTTCTAAACACACTTAATATTTTAAAGTTAAATCAAAAGCATGCATTTTTAATTTTTATTTTTCTATATTTTGTTATATAATTCATGTTGTTTAAGGATATAAGTAACTTTGATCTTTATGGTTTATCTTGTTTCATAACGATTGCAGCCTGAGTTTTCTTGACATATATTTGTAGCAATCCTTTCTTATTAAACATAAATTATCATTATACTTCAATCTCTAACATTTTTTCAAAATGAATCTAGGCCCTGAAATTGCACATCCATGCATTGTCATATTATGAGAGCAGTTCAGTCCAAATTAAAACGCTTATACTTTCACTAGCAGTGGAATAAGTATTTAAATTAATTTTCAAACAGCAGTGAGTGAAGTATATATCATCACAAGGAATTGCACCATGTAATAGCAATGAGGCTGAAGAAATTGTAGCATAAGCGAGTTTTGGAATAAGTGAGGATAAATTATTTGGACTGATTAAAGTCGATCGTTCATTTGTTTATGGCATGCTTCATGGTTTGTGCTACCTGCAATAACTTCTCTTCTTTTTTTTTTTTTTTTTTTTTTTTTTTTTTTTTTTTTTTACCATTCTTAAATGTTTGGTGAGCTAGTTAGTTATATGTCTTGGTCATTATTTTGATTGCTAGGATGGTTTCATTTGGAATGGAAGAGTTTGCAAAATTATATGGAGCATTGAAACCTTCTCAGTTTGCTGATGTCATGGCTCTCATGGGTGACAGATCTGATAATATTCCAGGTTATTGATTGCATGCTTATTAATAATTAAATAAATAGCATTATGAACATTATTTGTTGGAATTGAGTTAGAATTTTGACCATTAGTGTTTATGTAAGCATTGGCTCTTTTTCGACCTCACCGATATTGTAGGATTCCTTTTTTTTTATCCCTTGCAATAACTTTTGCTTAAGGCATATGATAAATCACAAAATTTTAACTCATTGATTCTCTCACACTTCATCATGGATTAGCTATAATTTTACTAAAACATTTGTTATTTATTTAAAATGTAAATTTATTTCTCTCATTATTTTGATGAAAAATTAAGAATCATGTGCATGATTAGGTGTGATCATGAAAGTTTAATTTTTCAGTTTCCATTATTAATCAATTTATATACAACTCAATTTATGAGTAGTTTTTCAGCATCTCAATTTAAGTTTTGATGTTCAAAAAGAAGCCTAAAATAAGTCCAAGTTTGCTGTTCCACCCACGTGTCTCCCTCATATCTCCTCTGTGTGATATTTGATTTCAACTGGCACTAAGAAATGAACAAAATTCAAAGGATGTACAAGTGAAAGAAAAATGGTAATCTGACTACTAGCAATGATTTTAGCATATATATAATTTGTTCCCTGTCCTGCCTCCTAAAATGGAGAAGTATCTTCATGATTTCAAGAGAGCTCATTTGAGAGGCTTCTGTAGCTGCTGGTCGAAAGGAGATCAAAGTCCTTTTACAATCTCTATTTCCTGTGGTGGCTTCTGGTATTTTAAAGGAAAGGAGTCCTAACACTTTTTAGGAAGTTTTTCCTGTTGTAGTTTATTCTGGGATAAGGTGGTTATCTTAGCCTTTATTTATATATTTTTATGGGTTGTGCTTTAGGGGCTTTTAATGAACCCTCGAGTAGGATTGCATCATGGGTCTATTATAAACAGCCACCATTCTTCCTATTATTGATTTATATCTCAAGCTTCCCAAAGGGAACTTGAAAACCTTGGACCTTGATAGAGGGAATCTCCAATCTCAAAATTCATTGGAGAGTTTCTACATCAAGACTTAGACAGAGAGCCTCTAGATCTCTAATTTGATAGAAATTTGAGTTAGGCTTTATTATTCCCATTGGCCCTTAATAGGACCGTACAATGAAAAAGCTCATGAAAACTAACCCTGCAAACAATGAAACTTGCACTCATTAAAAATAACTACCCCTCTGGTAACTAAATAGGATAGCAAAAAGTAAAGGTAAACCGTAACTTGTTGGTTACACTTACTATGGGTTTTACCAACAAATCCGTCTGCAACAGCTTAGCGTCACTGAGTGTGTTATCCAGTCATTGGAGGTCATTACATATTGTATTTTTCTATTAAAATTTCTTAGTGCTTGCTGCTATTTCTGAAAGACAAGTACAATTTTCAGTTCACTTCAATAAAAACACACTTTGTTTTTCCCTATAAAAGTAGCTTATTAAAAAAGGAAATAGAAAACAAAAATGCTAATGTTCCTTTTTATAAAATCTGAAATTGTGGAGTTCTGCAATTGTGTTAATGCAGAATATTATGGCCAAGCAACTACAGCAAGTACCTATTTAAAAATGTAGGGATCCCTTGCCGCTGCATACTGAGATCTCAAGAAATGTTGCAAAGTTGGATCTTTATTTGTTCCATTCTAAATCATTCAAACAATTGACAAGGAAATCTTCCATAAAAAATTAAAAACTGTATTCCAAATCCATAGATTTTCTAATGCACTCCAATTCTTTTATCAATTCTGTCCTTTGTCATTTGTGTTGTGACAAAGTCTAGAATAGTGACTTATCAAAATAATTCTTACAGTCCTTATTGATTACACAACCAATTTCTAGGAACTGTCAGTGTCAAGCATTTTGTCGCTCTCTCTCTGTCCTTCACTTTAGTAATATCTTATTAAACTTGGATAAGTGATCACAAAATCACCTTTTTAACATCTGCAGGAGTTGGCGGAATCGGAAATGTCAATGCTGTGCAACTGATCACTAGATTTGGTATTTCGATGCATCATGCCTTGTCTAAATGTGAAACAAGATTAATATATTCTTGGAGTGTGTGATGTCACTGGCAAGAAAAAGGGAACTTTTGTGTGTAAAAGAAATGGGTTGTTTTAATTCACCCATAAGGAATCTTGATAGGGTAACTTGTTTTAATTGTCATTTCTTTTGGCAGGTACGTTAGAGAACTTATTGCAGTGTATTGATCAAGTAGAAGTGGAACGCATCAGAGAGGTAGAATGTCTAGTTATAGCATAACATAAATCAAATGCTTGCTTAATAAAACGTTTTCTTATGCTTTGTTTTTGATGATTCAGTAGCTATTCAATGATATCAAAAGAAATATTATTAAGTACTTAGAAATTGCAAACCAGTTTGCAGACATTTGCTTCTACATGTAATCATGTACTCCAATTGCAAAAATGCAACTTAGTTTGAAAGCAAGAGGAGAGGAGTTTCATGGATAAGTTTGATTTTTTTTTTTTTTTCATGAGTTTGTGCATATAAATAAACTGGTATGCCAAACTTGCTTCCCTGCCGTTCTTCTCTCTATCTTAGGCTTAATGAATTGTAGTAGAGACGTGCCTGCATCTCTCAGGTTTTCACCATGATGGGCTGTTTGAAAATGATGGGCGCCAGGAAAAAGAATACAAGGCAAGTGCTATTCCAAGTAAAATCCTATTTCCACCAATTGAGATGTGAGGAGAAAGCGAGGTGAATAGTAATTACATTGTGCTGTTTTTTACCAGATACTGTGGACGGTGGATCTATATCTACTTAATAAGGGAGAAAATCTTTCTGTTAGCTTTACAAGTGATGAAATTATGCTCTCTTTTGGACTTGAATTAAACCTAGCCTTTACATTTACATTCAATTACCTTCCTGTCTCTCTATTTTCTTTTGTCACCCAAATTGAATTCATAAAGTCAGACTTGTATTGTGATCCTGGCAATATATGCCAAAAATTTATGTTTTGGACAAACACAGACAAAAAATAGTAACCTTTATCAGTGATGGAAGATAAAGACTTGAGCTAGGAATATAGCCTTCAAAACTTTCACAGGATACAGACACTTCATAATCTGTAATCTTAAGGGCTCTATGATTGACAGCAACAAGTACAGGAAAAGCTGAAAGTTTTACATAATGTGCAAAATGAGAAGTGAAAGAAGCAGTTGCCACGATCGAAATTGTTGATTTTAACTCATCATTCACCCTCATGGCCCCAAAATAATATTCCTTTCCAAAGAGCTCCACAGTAGTAGCATTCCACATGCCATTTTAAGTGACAAATTTGAGTACCTTGAGAGCCTGCATTGTAGCGGCGGTGCTAGTTGAAGCAAAGGTTACTTGAGTGTCAATGGTTGCCCACTTCCTCAAGCTCCACAGCCCATGGAGTTCATTTTGCACAAACATTTGCTAGTTAAAGAGTTACTGTATTGGGGAATTCGTGGCACTCCCAAGGGTAGTTCCAAGTTCTTGGGTCAGTTTGACTTTTTTTTCACTAAGACTACCTGTTGCTAATTTGACATCAAACACATTGCTACAGCTTCAAGTACCCCCACTGGGGCCTTGTATTTCCCACACTCAGTGGAGCTTGTTGCCCCTCTTGCCCGCAACTAGTTCCTGTTAAGCCTCCACAATGGTAGCAGCAACTTCTATATTGGCCATGACCGGCTAAACAAGGAAGAAGCAAATTTAGGATAAAACCTTAGCCTGCTACCACTTGCACCTGGTTAGGAATGTTGTAGCTTACACCTGGTTAGACAATCTAAGCCTGGAAGATTGTGAAGGGGGTGTTTAGAGGATGTAAGAGGAAATGCCAAGAGCAAATGAGGCAGAATAAAAGGGCTTTGAGAGAATACAGAAGGCTTTGTATTGTTTTGGAAGTTTAGATCCTGTACTGGTATCTTTATTACTGAGAGGGATTGACCGATTTATAGTTGGTGGCTGCCCAAACCAACAGCTATGATTAGTTACATCCAATGGTCTGTAGTCAGTTCTACAATGCACTTGACATTTACTAGCAGTATGAAGACTAAATAGTCATGAGAGGCTGGACTGATTGCCTATCACTGGAAGCTTTGAAGCTTGCTAGGTTATTGGGGCTATGGGAAATTTACAGGGGAAGCTTCTAAGTCAATAGGCATGCATAAAGAAAGCCAATGAAGAGTTGCTTAATACTATTTTAAACATCTGATAAGTGAAAGCCTATTTAGTAAGTCTGTTATTTGGGAAGCCAAATGGTGTATCTCTTTTAACTTTTGTGTTGGAGCATGAGTATCTATAATGATTCATTTCATACAATATATCAACTTCTGACTCTTGTATATTCTAGTTTCTTTTTATTCTGTTAGAAAATAATTTTAAACCATTAACCTGACTGAACTTTTTGTTTTCTAAAACCAAAACTAGAACTACTGAAATAATAGAACCAACTTGTTTACTTTCGTCTTTAAAAAAAAAAATGTTTAGTTTCAGTTTTTTGGTTTGATGCCTACCCCTATGGCCCTACCCGTGATTCCTTTTTAATTCAGTCTTTTGAATAATTATGATAAGAAAGATGTCAATTTCCTTTCCTCATAATGGTGGCTCATTTTGTTTTCACTGTCCTATTGTCTCCCTTGTAGGCCTTGCGGGTGAATGCTGATCAGGCTATGTTAAGCAAGAACTTGGTAATTTTTCAATCTTCTTTTTGCTATCATACATTTCCTTTTCCTCTCTGATATAAACATAATGTAAGTGCAGAATCATCATTGTCACTATATAATTGGCCGTCAGCAATGCTGTCTAGAACTAGTCAGTGACAATTTATGTTCCTGGCAATAGATTTTCCATTTATCACTTCTTACATACTCACAAATATAACCTGTGTCTTTGGCTTTATCTTTTGAGTGAAGGCATGGATTGCATGATTGATTACTTTTGCTCTATATCTACCCAATACATCCATTTTAAAGCTTATAATACTTCACTCATATCTTGCTAGGTACTCCGTATTAAAATATGAGTTAGGCATACTTTACAAGAACTTTTGTTTATTGTGGACAGGGTATATAAGAAGTTAAGAACTCAGACCATATCCTTTAAAAAACCATATGAGAAGACTGTATGGCAAACATCTCACACCTGAGGGTTTGAAATCTCTCATGTTTGGGTTTGCAATCCTCAAATAAGAGAATGCCCCATTTAACGGTCTTAGGTGTACCAATTTATGAGTCATGAGCCCTACAGGGCCCTGTGTGCAAAGGCCTTGTTGATTCCTTTTTCTGACAGTCTTACATATGCTGGTATTCGTTTTGATATAGAGTTTGTCCTCCATTATTAGTTGCTTTCACTTAGAGCATCTTAACCATCTGTTCGTCACGAACGTTCCAAAACTCAATTGATAACTTTCTGTCCTTGTTCACTGCTTATTTTTTCTACAAGTTTTTTCTGCTGTTTTTGATCATCAAAGTGATCGAAGTTGTATGTACAACTTCTGGCTGGCGCTTTACTTCCACACTTTTTATACAGTTATACTTCAAGTCTTAATTTCTTATTTCTTAAAAATGTTAAAATTATTTTTATATTTATATTGATGCATAGTAGTATATCTTCATTTGAGCAATTAAATTTCAAAATATTTTATTAATTAAACATCATAATACAGGAAAATAATGAGAAATATTTTTAACTAAAACAAATTTTAATTTTTCAGTAGTTCAAATCAAGTATATGATACAGGTCAGGTTGTTCAACGTTCGGCCTGCTAATCTGCTTCATAAATGAGCCTCTGTACATCCAAACCAAAATTATAAATTGCGCTATAACTATTTTATTCTGATTGTTCAAAATGCAATCGGTTTTGTTGGGTTGTTTTTTGAACAACTGTAGGTACATTTTTGAGTAAGTTAGGCTCATGTTACTGTCATCTTCCTTGAAAGGATGGTGTTGTATGTATGCTAGAAGTAGTGAAACAAAACATTACATAACTTTGAACGATATAATTTCCAAGAATAGAAGAGGAGACAAGATGTTTTAGAAAAAGAGTGAAAAGCAACTGAGAGCATTTGGAATTCCAGTATTAAGATGAACAATGGCAAAGGTCCTACTTTAACATAAGATAACTTTTTTTGTCATTTCCTTTCTAATATTGTTAGATATTCATTCTACTTATCGTGTTGTCTTAAACCAAAGAAATTAGGGTGTTTCTGTGGAATTCCTATTACATCGAGACTATATATATATATATATATATATATATATATATATATATATATAGAGGTGTTACTGATTACAAGAAAACTGTTGAGCAAATAGACACAAAATTGTCCCTTTCATGAGAAATAAAAAAGGAGAATTAAAAAGGACACAGATTACGTTGATATTGCTAACATTAACAAGCACTGTAGCTATTTGTTTTGGCTATTATATAAAAGCACTAAATTATTATAATGGCTAATGGCAAAACGTCAAATTGGTTTTAAATAGTCTACCCTTGTTAAAATTGAAGTAGATATAATTAATGCAGATAAGAATATTTTGGCATCTAGGGCATGGTTGGCCCTTGGCTGGCTAGGACCAGTGCAGAGTGCCATCTGTTACCCATTTTTCCTGTGTTTCTAAGTTCAAAGCTTGGTGATTATGTGATGATGTATATTTTCTGATGGCAGGCACTCTTACGGTCAGATCTTCCATTCTATATGGTCCCATTTACCACCGAAGATCTCGCATTTAGGAAGCCTGAGGTTAGCATATTCACAATTATTGTGTAGCCCCTTTTTGCTAAACTGTACGCAACTATTTTGCTTCCGAACTTGGATGTTCTAATGTCGTATCTTGCTCCCTGACAACTGACAAGCTCCAGTAGCAATGCTGCATGAGCGGCCAAAATTCTTGTTACTTTCAACACCAGAAGTTTCCTTGATGCCATAGGAGAACAAGGGCTGTAAGTGAGTGAAGCTTCAGTAAGCTTGAGCTCAAACAAGCAGCTTATGAGTGGCTTGGCTCATTTACAGCCCTAGGTAAAGCTTTTAGTAGAAATTAGCTAAAGTAATCTGTCTCCTGCAATTCCTGTTTTCTTCAGCATCTATTAATCCTTAATATTCCTACTGCCTTCATTTAAGGAGATCATTGATCATCTGAACTTATCAGTAATTTCACGATTTGCTCTCTCATAATTCATTAATTTGCTCATCTCATCAGAGGAATATAATAGAGCATTCCCAATTAGTTTATACACTCTGATATTGAAATTGAAGTAAATTTAGCATTATATTTTGAAAGGCTCTTTGTCATCTTCCATTTGTAGTCTTGCTGTAGACACTCTATGAAATGTCACCTTCATGGATTGGCAAGTGCTAAAAATGCAGACCATAATAAACATGTTTTACAAAGCCACAATCACTTCATATTACTTCAGCTGATATTTCTACCTTAATATTTATTGGGAACCGTAAGTGTCATAAAATTTTGTGGTTCTGATGTTTGTCATACCATACCATACAACCTTCATTGTAATATTATTTACTGAAATCATGAATTTTTCTTTTCCCATGCATTAGGGGTTTGATGTTATAACTTTTCAAACTTGGATTTATGCAGGACAATGGCGAGAAGTTTACGAGCCTTTTGACTGCTATTAGTGCATATGCGGAAGGATTTTCAGCGGATTCCATAATCAGAAGGGTTTTATACTTATGGAAGAAGCTTGAAGCACGATGATCTATGTTTGTAGTCACTTGTCATTTCAAGATCAACATAGAATTCTGTACAGTAAAAGCCCTTTAAATTAGGATTAACTGTCATTGTAGCATATAAATGTCTTCAAAGGTTAAACAATACTAGTAGTGTTTTGTTCAACACTACAATACATCTCTATTCTTTTGTCATTCTCTCATTAAATTCATTAACCAACTGTTTAGGGAACTTAAAAATTTTAATTAATCTCTAGTATACCCTTATCAAGTTACCACGTGCCTATTTAAAGATGCACTCCTTAATGAAAGTCAGGGTTTTAATCTTAAAATCTTTCTTTACTCCAGTTCCATGGCTTCTTCTGCTTCTTCAAGGGTGGTTGCAAGGGTCTTGGATGTGAAGTGTGAATGTGATCTTCCATGTGGAGTGAGAGTCTCTCAGTTTGTGCAGAATAAGCATCGAATTTACTATTACTTTGACAGAATGTTTGTGGCACTTTTCGTGGTCGGTGTAGGCCAATTGAAGAACGTGATGCTACTGTCTAAATTGGAGTTGAAGTTGATGAAAGATTGAATCAGAGATGTTTCTGAAGAGAAATTAGGGGCTTGGTGAAATCTTTTGAGTTTAAAAGAGAAATTAGGGATCTTGGTGAAATATTGATGTTTATGAAGTTTAGTATAGTAGATTTATTTTATCGTAATTTTCTTTTGGTTTTGATGTTGGTGTCTTGCTGGAAAAAATGTAAGTTGTAATTGATAATTTGGAATAGAATTATGTATTTTGTTGACAAGTTGTTGTTATATTAATGCATTTTGGTATTTAGTCTAATTTAACAAAATGTTATTCAAATTTGCATTCTGCTGAATAACTGCAAAATGCTAAAATTAAGCACATACAAAAGAAAATGAAATGTTATACACTTGTTTTCAGATTGTTCCTGAACAAACATAACTATGGTTTCAGATTGTTCAAACATGCGCAGTTCCCAATTCACAATCAAAACTAATAATGTTTTTAAACAAAAAACCAATATTAGGCACAAAAATGATATGAAATTATCATTTCTTTTTGTTGAGCATTCCTGTTGGAATTCTTCCCCTGCATCTGCCAAGAGTCCTCCCCTATGTCCATGGAAATGCAATTCTTAGTGTGCTGCTGCTAAGTTTGTTGATGCTCTCTCTACTGCTGCAGAATTCGTTGCATCTGAATGTATTGCTGGTGTTCCAGGAAATCTCTATAGTGCATCTGTGATGGAGCTGAGCATGCTTGTTCCTGCCAATGTGGCTGAGCTGGTTGTCTGTGCAACTGTTGGGATGAAGGTCCTTCTCTTTGCAACTGCTGGGATGAAGCTCCTTTTCTGTGTGGCTGCTGAGATGAAGTTCCTTTTCTCTGCTGATGTAGTTGGGTCTATAGGTGGTTGTCTAATTCTATAACTATGCTGCTGTGAAGGACCAACAACAAAACCTTGTGTTCACATACCATCATCTGCAGCATTTTAACACATAATTGGAATAACATCATTTTCAAACCTTAATGAAATACACAAGATAACCATCAAGACACTAGTATTTAGGTTGAGATTGTGCACAAACCTGTGAAGCTTGTTGATTTAAAGATTGGTCTGCTACAACATTCCTCTTCCTTTTGCTGTCATTATTGTTTCTCTATTTATGAAATAAATAGAAAAGTAATGTTGTTATCAACATTGATTTTAAAAAAGAACACACAATTAAGCAATAGTCATACCTTAATTGTAGTAGATATAGGTGTCTTGCAAGTCCTCTTATTATAACCCAAATTGCCACATTTAGTGCATGTGACATTTGTTGCTCTTGTATTAGCTGTTACTGGTGTTCTCTCACCTTTTTGCCTATTCTTCGCCTTCTTAGGCCTACCGGCTCTTCTTTACTTCTAGTGGCAATATCTTATGAGATTATCCAAATGTGAGAAATCAGTCTCTAGTATAGGATGAATAACCTCAGAATAGCAGGCCAAATATCTATCAATGGAAAAATATGGATGACAAAAATTTTCAAAGTTGGTATTTTTGACCCAAGCAAGTGCAGTCATCGCATGTTTACATGGTATCCCGCTTATATCCCACCAATTGCATGTGCAATTCTTTTTTTTTCTTCAAATCAATAACAAATTTCTTAACCCCTTCCATAACTTCATATTCTTCCCTAGAGCTTCGATTTATCTTGCACTTTTTGGAAGCTAACATAGCTCTCTTAAATCATTCATGACTGCATGAGTCACCTTACCCTTCCAAGTAGCTCCCTTTGCATGTCTATTTAATAATTTTACTATACATTTGATTCTAAGTGTCTCTACAAATAACACAATAGGTATTCCTATCAATCTTCTGACACTAGAGTTGAAACTCTTAGTCATGTTATCTATAACATGTTTTGACTTAGATATATTACCAAAAGCATGCCTTGCCCAATGAATCACATTTACGTCAAGTAACCAAGCTATTGCCTTACCATCTAATTTCTTACCTAGTTTTGACATTACAATAACAAACTCATGCTCATGAGTGCTTTTTGCAATTGCTCAAAACTCTTCATCTTTAATGGCACAAGAGAATGTTGACCTCAAGTTCATAACAATATGTCTTGCACAATATCTGTGTGTGGAATATGGAAATAAGCATGCACTTCCTAACAAACCCTACAACATGAAATTTTAAGTACATAAATTTACTTTGCAAATAAAGCAACAAATGTAAATAACAAAAAACCAAAGGCAATACACAAAACAAATTTTAAGTACCTTTTGTTTTTCTGACATGAAAGTCCATAGAAGAGTTCCAACACCAGTCACTCCAATGGATTGCTCCAAACAATCAAGAAGGAACCTCTACACTTTACCTCAACTATTGTCCAAGCCAAAGGAAATACACCTCTACCTCCATCTACACTGTTGAAGTGCTGACAATTTGTTTTCAGTCAACAACTTTAAATTCAAATTTATTTTTCTGTTTTCGGTTTTCAAATAATGTTGCTGGACTTCCTGATTTCCAGCCTTAGAATCTCAGATTTTATTTGAATACCATTATTTTAGATGAATCTGTTATTTTCAACTTGTATAAATTCTCAATTGCTGTGAAATAAAGATATATCATTTTCTTCCTCTCATATCTATTCATCTTTCAATATTGTTTCTGCTAAGACTTTCATCTTTAGCAGATGGAAGTGTTTTAACAGTGGTATTAGAACTACATGGTCTTTCGGGACCTGCTTTTCAAACATTTAAACTTTTCATAAATCATTTTTAAAAATATCCCTTCTCTCAAACCTTTAAAACCAAAACCATAATTCCAGTCACATAAAAATATGGCCTCTAGTAGCCTCTCCATCAATCCTCCTGAAATTTTCACAGGTGAAAATTACCAAATTTGGTCAGTTAAGATGCAATGCTATTTGGAACCCTTTGATCTTTGGGAAATTGTTTCCGAAGACAAACCTATTGCTCCTTGTGAACCCTTACCGAAAGAGCGGGACCCCTTCCGAGCCGCCGAGCCGATCCGCGAGGGAGTCGATTGGCTGGGGATGTTCACTTGGGGTGATATTGTGTGTGTGTAGAGTCGCCACTTAATTTATTTTGTTGAAGGAAAAAATTAAGAAAGAGACCCTAGTGACTCGGTTTTGGGATTAACCTATTTCTAAATTAATCGCCCCAATGGATGAAATGCACTAGTCTTCGAACTCGAGGTGGATTCGGAGGTTATGTCATGCATTCATATCCATGATTTTTCTCCTAAATGTACGCAATGCAAGAATGAAGAGATTTGGAAAGGATCATGGGAGATACCTGTTATCCGAGGTTATATCTCGAATATTCCTACATACTTTCGTTTGAATGAGAGATCAAGGTCAATGTAGTTCGAATTGCCTATTTACAGGCGTGATGGAGGGGTGTGTATGCATGCATGCATGCTATGAGTGTGTGAAAGTGAATTTAGGCCTTTTGGCCGAAAAGGGAGTTTATCGACGTCTGAGGTCGAAAAGGGAGTTTATCGACGTCCGTGGTCGAAAAAGGAGTTTATTAACTTCCGTGGTCGAAAAGGGAGTTTATTGACTTCCGTGGTCGAAATGTGTGAAATGTAGACCTAGTGGCCGAAAAATGAGTTTAACGACATCCGCGGTAAAAAAGCGTGAAATGTAGGCCTAGTGGTCGAAAAAGGAGTTTAACGACGTCCGTGGTCGAAAAGTGTGATATGTAGGCCTAGTGGCCGAAAAAAGGTGTTTAACGACGTCCGCAGTCGAAAAGTGTGATTTTTGGTATCTCCACTGGGGGAGGTTGATTTTTAGGCCTTTTGGCCAAAATATGTATTTTGGTGTGTTTTAATTTGTTTCTGCTGGGGGAAAAGAGTTTTATTAGGCCTTGGGGCCGAAAGTGTGATTTTTGGGTGGGGCTGTGGCCAAAAAGACTTATTGTTTAGGCCTTGTAGCCAAAAGAGTGATTTTGGGAGGCGCTCTGGCCAAAAGAGTTGATTTAGTGTGGCGCTGCGGCAAAAAGAGTTTGATTATTTAGGCTTTGTAGCCGAAAGAGTGATTTAAGTGACGCTGCGGCCAAAAAGTGTGATTAAGTAATGCAAATGTTATATATGCATGATTGAGGGAGGGGTAGAAGAGAATTAAATAAAAAAGATTGAGTTTCGAATCATACCTGAGGTAATTGGCGTCCACTTCGCAACTTCAGCTTGATTTGGACTTATTTTATTATGTGTTTATGAATGAAAATGCAAGTTATCACAACAATGTAATGCAGAAAGCAGTAAAGAATCGCTTGGAGATAAAGAATCACCGTAGGCAAAAAGGGAGAAGAGAGCGGCTGTCAACACAGCTCAAGGTGTGGAGAAAAATGATGTTTAGGGGGGTATTTATAGGGTTAAATTTGGCCAAAAGTCAACTGAGGGCGGCCGGGGCTGCCTTCCCCTCCTCAATGCGCATGTTTTTTTATTCCGGAGCCTTTTTGGGACGTTCCAGGACTCTGATGGCCTTTCCGAGGGCATTTCTGTGACCCTCGTAAAATCTCAGACGTTTCTAGTACCATGAAGGCATACTTCCGACACTGTTTTTCGAAAACGCCCGGTCTGGCTCGATTATTTGTAGTCTAGGGAAATCGGTTTTCCGGGCCTCAAAATTCGACTATTCACACTCCTTTACCTAGAGATCCAACTCTAGCTCAAATTAAGCATAATTCAGATGAAAAAGCCAAGCGAGCAAAGGCGAAAACAATTATCCAAAATTCAGTTGGTGAAGCTGTTTTTTTACAGAATTATGGCCTATAAAACTGCAAAAGAAGCTTGGGATAGACTGAAACAAAAATATCAAGGCAGTAATAGAACAAAACAAATGCAAGTATTGAATTTAAAGAGGAGTTTCGAAGCTTTAACCATGCAAGAAGATGAAACTATTGCCAAGTATACTGATAGAATTTCTTTGATTGTCAACAATATCAGGGTACTTGGTGAAGATTTCCCCAACAGTCGAATTGTTGAAAAGATACTTGTGACCCTTCTTGAGAGGTTTGAGTAAAAAATTTCCTCTCTAGAAGAGTCCAAGGATCTTAACAACATTTCGTTAGCTGAATTGATGAGTGCTCTTCAAGCACAGAAGCAACAAAGACTTCTAAGGCAAGACAATGCCATAGAAGGGGCATTTTTATGCATAAACAACAAGTTGAAAAAGGCAAGAAGGGTTCTAATCAAAAGAACAAAGGCAATAAAGAAGGGTCCAAACAGAAAAAATATCAACCTTGTTCTCATTGTAAAAAAACTACTCATCTTGAAAAATTTTGTTGGTGGAGACCAGATACAGTATGTGGCAAATGCAAACAACTTGGTCATGTTGCCAAGGTCTAAAAATCAAAGAAAGATGTTCAAACCCAACAAGCACAAGTGGCAGATGATGTAGATGTGCAAAAGGAGCAAGCTTTTATGGCTTTCTGTCTTTCCAATGTTGAACCTGAGGTACAAGAAGAGCGAGCTATTATTGCCTTTTGTTTTTCTATTGATGGTGCAGGTGATTTGTGGCTTATTGACAGTGGATGCACTCATCATATGTGCAAAGATGATTTTCTATTCAGCACTCTTGATGAAACTTATAAATCAAAAGTAAAGGTGGGCAACGGTCAGTATATCAAAGTCGAAGGTTGCGGTTCAGTTATAGTCCAAACTCAATCAGGTATAAAAAACATTTCTGATGTTTTATATATACCTAAAATTAGTCAAAATCTCTTGAGTATTGGACAGATGCTGGAAAAGGATTATGCTTTCGAATTTAGAAAGCGAAAGTGCATAGTTTTTAATCCTGCCGGAGAAAAAATGTTCTCTGTAACAATGAAAAACAAGAGTTTGTTTATAAATTGGGAGGAAACTGATGAGCATGCATTTACTAGCACCACCTTGACGAACTCAGATTTGTGGCACAAAAGGTTTGGGCATTTCAATCAGAGAAGTTTGATGGAGATGAAAAACAAATATTTAACTATGGACATGCCTACAATTAATCTCGTTGATCAAATTTGTGGGACATGCCAACTTGGAAAACAAGTGAGGATGCCATTTCTGGAAAATCAAGCCTTAAAAGCCACTCAAAAACTTCATCTCATTCACACTGATGTATCCGGACCCATGAAAATTGCTTCCCTCAATGGTAACAATTACTTTACTCTTTTTATTGATGATTATACTAGGATGTGTTGGGTATATTTTTATCAAATTGAAGAGTGAAGTTTTTACTGTTTTTAAAGAGTTTAAAGCTCTTCTGGAAAATCATGTAATCTCACAATTAAAAGATTGAGATCTGATAATGGGACTGAATACAGTTCAAGCCAATTTACTGATTTTTGCAGAGCAGCTGGTATTGAATGTATCGTCCTCTCTTATACCTTACATCATAAAACATGTCATATTTTTTATATATGTATCACATGTTAATTCTCACATTAAGCTAAGCCAATTCAAGCATATAATCAAAACATAAACCAAATATCAAACATAACATATTACAATTCCTTATTTACATACCAATGGCCTGTTTATCCCAAAACTCTATTAACATAACATATAACCCATATATATACATGCCAAAACATATCATTATGCTAAACAAACATAGTATAAAGCAGAATCTATATGCAGCAGATACAGATGCCATGGTGTGAGGGAGATATGCCTAGGTTTCAACTGTACCGACCTGTGCATAGACCAGTGAAGTCTCAGTACTTCACTCAAACAGCAGACCTGAAAACACATGGTGCAATTTGTGTGAGTCGCAAACTCAACAAGTGCTAAACATAACAATATCATATAACAAATATGGTAATTTATCAAAGACATATCAACACTGTTCAATATCAGGTCATAAATAACATATATCAAAATCATATCTTAAAATGCATAATGACATGTCATTCCTTTTTCTTTAGTTGTGATTTATCGACCAAGTGTTGCCCCGAGAATTTCACGGCATAACAGTAACCATAGCTGCCCAGCAAACCTGTAAGACCGGAATATATCATCGGTCAAAAAGGGATCCGCAGATCAACCTTTAATATGCAGTATACACTAGATCGTTCTGCATTGTATAGGACCCGTAGGTCTTTCTATAACATATAAGACTAGTAGGCCTTTCCATCAAATCATAGAGGAAACCATAGTTTCTCAAACGTGAAATTTGCAAACACTAGCAACGATAATCACAAGAGCCATAATTAAGTTCTATGAACATGTACTTGAAAATCATACTTGTCATATTTTCATGCTTCATGTAATCATATAACCGGGTTTCATTACCGGTAAACATTAACATATATATATATATATATA
>CANUEY010381543.1:0-19984 GCA_948099555.1 Croton setiger
GAACTGTGTAGGTTAGCCACACTGCCCTGGAATGTATGTTTAGGCTAGTTATTTCCCATGTTGCAGGTTAGCCAAACTGCTCTGGAATGTGTGTTTAAGCTAGTTATTTCCCATGTTGCTGCCTGCTGTCTGTGGTTTTTGGTTTGCTTGCCTTTACCAACTGAGACTCCTCTATTGTCAGACCTATTAGTTATGCCCCAGATTGGATATGTATGTATCAACCTGGCTGTTTCCCATGATGAAAAAAGCCTGCTTTAGTAGACAATGTCCCCAGATTGCCCTTGTTTGTTGTGTAAACCTTGAAATTTATCCATGCTCCAGACCTGTCTGACTCCTGTATATACATCTCCTTTACATTATGAGCATGCTTAGACTTAGAATTATCAATGCTGTTTCTGTTTTATTTGTTATTTGTTATTGGGATTATGGGTTGAATTTGGGGATTAAAAAGGGTAGATTGTACATTTATAGGGCTTATTATGTAATTATTTTCTCCGAAAATCGGAGAAAGAATAATTAGTCTAAGGGGTGAATTTAATATTTCCGCATTTATTTTTCCGCAATTTACTGCTTTCTGTCGTGTGTGTGCGCAAACGATTTAAATCAACGTTAGGAACATCGCTAGTTGCTTTTCTTAAATTAAAACTTAACTTAAAATTTAGAAAACGAAATTTTAGTTTAAGAGGCCGGTAAATCCGGGAATTTCGACTAACGTACCTTACCCTCTTACTTTAGAATTTCTGGTTCAGACTTGCTTTATCCAAAATAAAAAAACGGATTCAATCTTTCAAAAAAAAATTAGTTTTTCAAAATGAAGACTGGTTCCCGAATGGGTGGCGACTCAAAATGATTTTTAAGACCGACTAGTTCGGCACCGTAATCCCAAAACTGTTTTATCACTTTCACTTTAATTTTTAATCTTTTCGGTTTTTCAATAAACCAGAAAGTTCGGAACCGGACCGGCAACATAATAATTATGAATAGATTTTAGATTGCATAGATATAAAATGAATTTTGAGTGAAAAAGATATTATATATGGTTCTTATATACTATCTTTAGTGCTGTGTATTAAATATATATGAAAAAATATATACCATCTATATTGTTGTATGTATCGATGAACGAGAGACATGGAGATTTTATAATTGATTTTATATTTTCTTATCAATTCTACACCTCCACTAATGTCAAATGCTTTTGCGAGATGCAGAAGGGAACCTGTTGTTGAAATAGAAGAGGAAGAAATATCTAGAGAGGTATATTTTATTTTGTGACTACTATGTTTGGAGATTATTGTAATTGAAGTTTTATATAATTATGTATGAATATTGGAACTATTGTATGAGAATTGTGAACAATGTATGCAATTGTGACATATATTGGAGTATATTATACAGTATTTATAATCTATATATATTGTCCTATATATCAGTATATGCAAAGTATATATGATAATATAATAAACTATATACACTAGTTGTATGATAGAATATATAGTGTAAATATAGTTTTTGAAGTTAATTGTTTTTGAAGTATGACATATATTGTAGTATATTAGACAATATATATAATGTATATATACTGTCGTATATACCAGCATATACAGAGTATATATGAGCTATATATACTAGCTATATGCTAGTATATATAGTTAGCTTTTGAGGTAAATTGTGTTTGAAGTATGGCATAATTGAAGTATATTACACAATATATATAAGCTATATATATTGTCACATATACTAATATATGATAGAATATATAAGCTATTTATAGTAGTTATATGGTAGTATATATAGCCTATATATACTGGTTTGCATACTATTATTATAGTATATATGGTTCATATATGCTAGTTATAAATGCATGTTGTTAGTAAAGATTCTAATATATATAGCATATATACACTGATATATATACCAACAAAAAAAGAAGAAGAAGAAACTTAGAATAAGAAAGATAAAACTAAGAAGAAAACAGAACAAAGCTGCAATTGGAAATCAACCACAATTGCAATATAAATTATCAAAATCAAAATAAATCTCAAAGAATATGGTTGAATAAAATCAGAAGAAGTAGAAGACCAGAGTAAAACAAAAACGAAAATCTCTAAATAGTGTCGTGATCACGGAGAAGGAAGAGAATCAGAAACAAATTTGATTTATTTCCTTTAAAATAATTTTTTAATAAAAAAAAAAAGATATATTAGTTCAAACACTAATTTTATAAAACATATGTTAATCTCTTTTAAGAAATAGATGCTATTTCTTTATAATTTTTTTTAAAAAAAATAATTCTATCATATACAATCTTTATTGTGTTTATTATTATTATCATTTTGCTAATTAGGTTTCTGTTGATCTTCTTTTATATATACTTTCTTAAATTAATAATACATTTATTCTCTACTCATCTCCTCCTCTATAGATTAATATTGAACATTATATAAGTGATTTTATTATTAGTTTCAATTTTATATGTTCCTTTATCTTAAACTTTGTAGATAATATTTTGTTATTCAACAACAAACAAGAAAAAAATGTAAATTTTGTCTTTCTTATTCAATTATTTAGGTGATTTTATTATTAATTTCAAACTTATATGTTTGTTTGTTTTAAAGTATGGAGATCCAATTTTGTGATTCAACAATCAACAAAAAAAAGTCAATTTTATTTTTTATTCAATCTTATGTTTTTATTATTTATTTGTAGAACCAGAAAAGAAAAGGCCAATTTTGTATTTCTTATTCAATTTTATTTACCTTTAAAATAAAATATAATATTTATTGAAATAGTTGAGAACCACGCTTCGTTTGCGGGTATAAAAATATTGTTTTATCAATAACTATGATTTTATAATTTAAATTGTTATATTTAAATTTATTTCAATAATGTTGTAATAATATCTAAAAATTTAATTAATTATATTTTTTAAATTTTATTAATTAATGATATTCAAACAAGAATATATTATTTTATATAAATTTTATTAGTATTAATATATAATTAATCAAATTAATTATAATATTAATAATGAGAATATAAAACAAGCTAACGGATGTAATAGTTTTCGTAAAAAGTAGCTATTATTGGAGCATTATTTTTTTTTTCAAAATAACTTTTTTTTATAATGTGTTAAAATTTAATGAATTATTTATATCTAAAACCTTAGCTTTATAAGAAATAATTATCACTTTTACTAAGGATGTGTAATTTTAATTTCATTATGAGTTCGGTTCAATCGTTTTGATATAATAAAAAGTTTAAATGACAGATATAAAATTTTATTATATTAATAATCACGTTGAAATAAATCTACAGAACATTTTTATTGTTAACATTTTGTTTGGCCCTTTGACAATTAGGAGGGATGAATTAGTTGGCTATAAAAATCTTTTGCATAATTTGGTAGTTTAACAAAGAGAAGAAGATGAATAAAAAGTAGTAGTTTGGATTCTAAATTATCTTAGGTTTATTTTATAATTTTTAAAAGAATTAGGTTCCACTAACACACAAATGTTTAAAATAATGAAAAAATTTATAACAATTCATAATAATTTTTAAAATTTAATTTATAATTATTTCAATAAGATTAATATAGTAATCAAAGAGAAAATTCTGAATATGTGTTGATGAAATTAGCAGTCGATTAGGATTAGGATTGTAAATGAGTTGAGCAAGCTCAGCTCATTTAAGGGTTTATGGGCTCGAGATCAATTTGAGCTCGACTCGCTTATATTTAAGAAAGTTTACGCTCAATTTGTGAACTCGTTTGAAACTCGGCTTATAAGATCGTTAGGGCCTTTTTACAATATGATGTAATTTTGAATACATAAGTATATTTTTCGATTCTAAACATGTTTGTGAACAGTATAGATAAGTCGATTTACGAGTTTGATTGAAAAAATGTTTATGGACATGTTTGCGAACATTACAAATAAGTTAGCTTATGAGTTCATTCCAAAAAAAATCTTGCGAACACTTACAAACATGTTCATGAGCTCGTGAGCAAAGCTCAATCTTGGATTTTTCTTTCAAACAAACTCGAAGTTAAAATTTGAGCTCGATTCATTTAGCCGAACGAATAAACTCGAATAAGCTAAGCTCCAATTTTTTAGGAAAGTATTGGTTTGTTTACATTATCTAATTGAGATTTCGGATCCCTATCAGGTGCGGAATTATAAACTTACCAACCATGTAAAATTATAGATATAGTTGTTGGGTACCTTATTACAGCGAGTTGTATATAATAATAATATGAAACACCTAATCCAGGTACACTCTTAACTTGAGGTAAAAATGTTATTTTTGGCTTATTATTATCCTCATAAGAAAGGTTAATTACGTCATTTTCTTTAAAAAAAAAAAAAACGTTCCACTTTTTTTTTTTATTTTTCAGAAGAAAAAATAAATGTTCTACTTAATTTCCACCGTCTTCACATTTCTCTCACTCTAGTGGTTTCTCACAGCTTCGGGCTTCCCTTCTACTGCTATCTGAAACGCAATTATGGCAGCGTGGACGGCAGCTGCTCGTCAGGCAGCTAACCTGGCTCGGATTTCCTCACCCAAAGTTGCTTCGACTCCTCAATCCTCTTTCCTCATTCACCGACGTGGTCTCGCCGGCGGTGGAGGTACTCTTCTTAGCTTCTCTGTTTTCCGTTCACCGATATAAATAGCTTGTCTACATACATTTCAAGATAGTTGTGTAGATAAGGATCTCTTCTTTCGTGACTGAAAAATAATCGAGGCCTGAGATTCATGTTTTTATTTTCCTTTAAATTTTAAAAAAATTGGTGTTAATCGATAGATTAGAGCATTTAACATTAGAATTCTTTTTTTTTTATTTGAAAAAGAAAGTTTAGGTTTTGTTGAATTATGTTTGATTTGTATTGTAGATCATCATGGACCTCCTAAGGTGAATTTCTGGCAGGATCCCTTGTCCCCATCAAAGTGGAAGGAAGAGCATGTGAGTTTTTGATCTTATTTGAATTTGTGAAAATGTTTAAATTGCATTACTTATATTTGATTATTCATGTTGCATATCATATGCTTTCAGTTATTGCAGAAGCATGATGATGATTTGAATGGTGAGATTTTTTGACAAATTCCTTTGATTAGAGTCCGATTCATAATCCATTCAATGTTTATTGATTTATTTTTAGCAAAAATTCAGGTTTTGATGTTAAATGCATGATGATCGTGTAGTTATTGGCTTTTTTTTTTTTTTTTGTATTGCTAAATTAAATTGTATCTACAGTTTGTAATAATCTCTTTAGCTGGCTGGGGACTCCTCTTCTATGGAGGTTACAAGTTTTTTACTAAAGGGAAGAAAGAAAAGAAGGAAGAGGTACTTTAATCATAATTAGTTGGACATTCTGTCTTCCTCTTGATCACAGACGAGGATTACTATTTCTTTTGCAGAATATTGGCGAAGCAGCGCACTGATTTCGAGCTAGGGGTGAGCAGGATTCGGTTTTTACCGTGTACTGAACATAATTCGGTTCTGTTACTGTATATTATAGCCTATGATATGTTTGAAGAGAATTTTTTTAGCCTGCTTATAGATTAAACCTCCAGTTTTGGACAGTTTGTTGTACATTTGCTTTGCTGTTCTTCTGTATCTATCAGTATCACCTATTTCCTACATTTTCAAGTAATAAGCAGGCACTTGCACTTCACTTATTACTGGTTTTGGTTTTTGTTGCTTGTATTGCCTTATTTTTGCCATTTGAAGCTGGAAAACTTTTTATCTTATAATCAAACTGGAATTTTAGAAGGCCAAGTCACTTGATAACAGCCTTGTGCTTAGGGTAGTTTGAGTTAACTCCTAACCTTCTAACATTTCTGTCTGGGTTATAAGATAATCTGCAGCGGAGAGTTAAATTCTGAAAGACAAACTCTGAATTCTGGGTTCTGCTGAACACTACAGATTAAGAATTTTAAAGCTAAAAATACTCTTAATTTGTCTGCAGATTATCAAGAACAACATAGAAGCAAAGTTCAAAGATTTTTAAAAGTGAAAACTTCTTGACATGAAATCCATCAAGCTCAACTGTTATATTGACAGTTGCAAAATAATGTTTCCGCCCCCTAGGTGACTGACCATCTTCCATGTATGGCTCGACTAAACCAGTGAACTGAAACAGCAAAAAAATAACAGATTCATGGCCAAATACAGGGAGAAGAAAATCTGAATGCAAAATTTTAGTCAATTAATATTCGACAATGAACATTATCTACCATATTCAGAACATCAATATACTTCATAAATAAATACTGAACACTCATAATCCACCAGACTGATCCATTTCAATATTTAAACTCAATGCAATAAATCAATTTACCGATTTAAGTTGAACAAAAAAAAATTAGAAGTATTTAACAAATGACCATAATATTAAAATTTAAGTGGCAAATGCATTTTTTCCGAATTATCTAATGAACAAAAAAAAAATAAAAATAAAAAAAAGACAGGAACGTGTATATATAAATATATACCTTTTTCATGTTCTCTTTTGCTTTTGTTTAAGGTTCTTCCATTGCTTCACTCCTTCAATGAAGCTTTTCTTCTTGGGCTGTATTCATTCATTTCATTCAAGGCTTTAGTCACTTCATCAAACGCTTTACGGCCATACTCACTTTTGAATACTTGCAGTCGTCATCTTCATCAAGTATTCCCTACATTAACTTCAAACCAATTCATTCAGTAAGCTACACATCCAAAAGAAGGAAAAAAAAATTGAAGATATTGTGATTAAGAAAAAATATTGAATGAAACAAGTGTTGATGGAAAAATGAAAATCTAGTTAAATGGAAATGAAATGATTTAAAGGAGAAACTAGGAAATAGGAAAACAAACTTCAGCAAGTAAAAAAATAGTTAGGTTCAATAATTTCAAATTTAAATACGCTGATTACCAATATAAGTTGCACAAAGTTCTTTGATTATACAAGTTGAATACCTGACAATTTCCTTCATTATCATTGATGACCTTAAATGGATGCCATCTTCAATCTCCCACATAAGTTTTCCATAACCAACACAGTTCTGTTGCTTTAATATCAACATCTTCATTAGGAAATTTTAGCTTGGCCGCTGAATGGAATTGTTTAGGATCAAGCTTTCCCATTTTCTTGAAACCAATTAAAGCACCTGTGAATCAAAGGAATCAGACTTCACCATAATGCAAAGATTCAATTTAATAGTTCAAGATAAGCATTAGGATAACAAATTTGCTAACATTCATTTAATTTGATAGGCTGATAAATAAAATCTATCACAAAAGTACTCACAGTGATCAATTCTTTCCGAGCATCTTGCAGCTCATCATTAATCATGCGGTCCTTGATAATTAGGGTGTGGTTAAGTGCTTCTATTTCCTCTTTCTTTATCTTAATTTGTTCTTCTAACGTGTTCATCTTTGTCTGCATATCCTGATCCTGCTGTCTTGCTTGAAAAGCCCCTTTCCTTCGTTTTAATTCTAATTCCACTGCTTCTTTAGCATCAATTAGCTTTTGAAAATCAATAATTTTTCTTGTGGAGTTTCTCCTTCTCTCTCTGCAAGCAATTATTGTTTGACATAGGAATTAATGAAGGCTCACATTATGTTCATCAGCCAGCCTGAATATATTTTCCTCTGCCTTTTTCTGCTCCCATAGAATTCGATTTAAGGAGGCCATATTCTTACAATGTTGAACCTTCGTCATCTGATACTCGCGTTTTTGCAGCTGCTTCTCGATTTGTTCTAATTCCTTTCTCCAGGCTTCCAAAGTCATCTTTGTCTTCTCATGCTCTAAGTAAATGATCACGCGATTTCTGCATTTGCCTCTCCATTTGTAGATGACAAAAATTTGTGCACCATTTTACATTAGTATCCTTTATCTGCAGCCATTTCAATCAACCTAGAAATCAAATATGTAGGTACCTTGGTTATGAGCTGTGATCATAGATTAAGAGACTCATAGACAGTGGTGATGTGTAGTTGTTGCTGGATATGCATGATGTTTTGTTCATACTTTAGGTTGTCCATACCTTTTATCATTCTTGTTGCAGCCTCCAAATGGGAAATCATATTTGTCTAGGCTTCTGCTTCCCCTTTTTGGTACATCCTATCCTGTTTCAATTGTTCACCTCCACATCCATAAGTATGCTTACATTCTGTTGAAGCTGCTGTTGCATGAGAAAAGAGTTACTTGCAAGTTACATGGAGTGATTGTAGTATTGAAGCATGCTCTAGGATGGTTCTGAAAGTTAGATTAACTACTGGTTGCATAAGAGCCAAAGTGTTTTACCTGGATTTGCTCTAATTAAATGTGTTTATATGTTGTTAAAAATGTAGTAAAGTAAGTTAATGGTGTCAATGTTGTTGCTTTTGTTTGAAAGTAGCCAGGTCCTGTCCTGCTTCCCGTTGAGCTCATAATACTGTCTCTGTTGCCAACTCAGATTGCTGTTTGAAAGTCAGCATGTTGAATGTTGCCCCCTGCTGTTTTCTTGCCTTAATGCATGTTTGAAATTTATCCAGTCCAGTCTGTTTGTTGTTTCCTTCAAATAGATCCAGCATGTTGTATTTTTGTAATCTGTTGTGCGTGAGCAGAATTGCATAAAATGAATTGTTGTGTTAAGCATGCTGGTAATTAAGATGTTGAATGAATGATATGATGAGCTGCTGGGATTTATATGACAAGGGGCAGTTTAGTAATTTGGCATGTCAGGAGGGTTAGAAGGGGAATTTTGTGTTGTTGGTTTGGGATGAATGTTTTGGCATGTTTTATTGTTTGAATCGTCATTTTGACACATATGTGAGGCTGTTCTATGAAATATACCAATTTGGGGCAAAATTATAAATTTACAAAATTCGAGGACCAAAATGGTAATTTTCCAAAATTGAACCAAAATGATAATTTGGTATGTTTGTATGTCTGTAAACTGTTTTTGGGTCAGTCTTGTGATAAAAACAACTTTTTGGGGCTGTTTTATAATTTTACAAAATATAGGGGCCAAAATGTAATTTGTTATATTTTGCTTTTACTTGTTTAATTAACATGTTTTGTGTGTTTTAAATGTTGTTATGTTGTTTTGTGATGTTCTGTATGTTGAAATGGCAATTTTCCCTTCCGGGGACTTGTTTGTATTTTTTGTAAAGTTTGAGAACTAATTTGCAATTTTTCGACATCTGCCTTTAATTGCTTATTTTGGGCGCCGAGTTTAATTTCGGGTATCATTCGGGTAGAATGTAAATTTAGGAAATGCTTTGTAATTATTTTCTCCGGAAATGGAGAAAGAATAATTTAGAATTAAGGAGTGTTTAATTTCTGCAATTTAAATTCCAGCAATTTATTGCTTTCTGTAATGTGATTTTTACAAACGACTTTTATCACCGATTAGGAACATCGATAGCGGTTTTTCAAAAATAATTAGTCTTAACTTTAACTTTTCGGAAAATCAAATTTGGTTTCAGAGGCCGGTTAATCCGGGCGTTAGTCGAAATGAAATTTCGGCTAACGTACCCTACCCGCTTACCTGAATCTTTGGTTCGGACTTTTGCCTTATCCAAAAATTAAAACGGAGTCAATCTTTTTTTTTGGTTTTTTTTTCTTAAAAACCGGTTCCCGAAATGGGTGGCGACTCAAAATGATTTTTAAGACCGACTAGTTCGGCACCATTGCAACAAAAACGGCTTTAATTGCCTTTGCCTGTTTTTCAGAAAACGAAAACGAAACGAACTTGCAAAACCTTTGTTCAAAAAGGACCGACCGCCGGCGGGTTCTCCAACCATCAAAATCGGGCCGTCGTCAGACAGTAAATCAGTTTTGTGTTTAGATGTGCCTACTAGGTGGAACTCTACGTATTTAATGCTTGACTGTGCAGAAAAGGCTGAATTTGCCTTTTCAAGGTATTCAGTTGAAGAACCTGGATATGCAGTAGACATGATTGCAACTGGACTTGGTACACCTCTCGAAAATGATTGGAGAAATGTTAGAATGATAACTAAATTGTTAAAATTCTTTTACACATTGACCTTGCAAATATCCGGTTCGACCTATGTTACTTTTCATGAGTTATGCCATCATTTGTGTAGAATGCATTTTGTCTTGGATTCATGGTCTAAATCAAGTGACGTAGAAATGCAAAAAATAGGGAAAGCAATGAAAAAGAAATTAGACAAATATTTTGGGCAGCATGCCAAAGTAAATAAATTGATCTTTATTGCAGTCATCCTTGATCCTCGATATAAGTTACAGTACTTACAATTTGCTCTAAAAGATTTATAGGGTGAGGACCAAGGCAGAGTACTATTAAGTGAAGTGAAGGCTGAATTGGAATTGCTATTCAAAGAGTATACTAATAAATTTCGGCCTTCGTCTGCTGCTTCAAGTGTTCAAAAAACTTCCACTGCTACACCTAGATCTAGTACTTCATCATCTTACCTAAATAACTCATATGATGAGCTTGAGATTGAAGATGCATATGTCAAATTTTGCAAGTATCAATTTGAACAAGGCGGATCGGTTAGTCAACTCACAGACTTGGATATTTATTTGACGGAACAAAATTGCTCAATACAAGGCTCTTAAACTTTTGATATATTGGCTTGGTGGAGGATTAACTCGAGTAGGCTTCCAATACTTTCCCACTTGGCTAGAGATGTATTGGCAACTCCAATATCTACTGTAGCTTCCGAGTCCAGTTTTAGTATTGGGGGAAGGGTTCTCGATGCTTTTCGAAATTCATTAGCACCCCCTATGGCGGAAACTCTTATTTGTGCACAAGATTGGATAAGATCAAAGAGTGTCGATAATTTGAAGCCACTTGATTACTATGTTCAACAGCTGCAAACACTTGACGAAGGTAATTCTTTTTAATCGATTTTTTTTTAATTTTTCTAATATTCTCTTAATATTATGATTGTATCTTCATTTCTTTCATTGTAACTTCTGTTAAACAGAAATATTTAATGCAGACCAACTTGGCATTAACGATTCATCCGCTGCAAAATATGTCAATGGTAATTTCTTTGCTCTTATGTTATTCTAATAGTGTGTGTGTAATTTCTAATTTATTTTTATTTTGTTTAATAAACTAGTTATTGGACCTGTTGTTGTTGCTCCTGAAAATGACGTCGAAAGTGGTTCAAGTGATGATGATGCCTTAACTTCGCCGCTGCCATAATTTTACCCGTGGTTCATTTCGGGATTTTTATTTTTACGCAATTTCTTGTTTTTTGTATTGTAAATTATTATGAAATAGTGTTAATTTTGTATTCAAAACATGTTGCAAAACAGGTTAAAAATTGGTTGACAAACATATTAAAAACTATTTGAAACATAGGTTTATAACTGGTTTACAATTCTTTTTTTTTCGGTTTTCGGTTTCGGATTCGGTTTTTGATTCGGTTAACCGATTTTACAGTCCTTTTACAACAGGTTTACAAAAATTTCGGTTAACCGATCGGTTACTTTCGGTTAACCGAAAAATATTCGGTTTCGGTTTTCGGTTACTACTTAAGGAAGTTCGGTTAACCGAAAACCGACCGGTTCAGTTCGGTTAACCGAAATGCTCACCCCTAGCCTTATGTAAGGTTAGAAGAACAATTGGCAGACATATTGACTAAAGCAGTGCCAGCTCGGGTGTTTAACAATGTTCTTTCCGAACTGAGCATCTGTGATCCGATAACTCAGTTTGAGGGGGAGTGATAAAATATGAACAGAATCAAACTCAATCAAGAATAATCAAGAGCAGAATCAAATAGAATCCTTTATTATTTCTTATTATTACAAGATCAAAATATAATAGGAAATAAAATCAGTGAAATAACAAAGCATATCATTCACATTAAGTTTGAATGATATGTTTGAAATGTATATATACATATCTTTACACAGAACAACTGATGAAAAAAAAAATTATTCCAGTGACTTAAATCTATTTTCTAACAAGTATTGGGATGGGATGGGAATTGTACGGATTTAGAGAAGTTAAAATCTTTGAATTACGTCAAAAAATAATGATGGTATATATTTATATAATGTTTATGTTTTCATATTATCAAAAACAAAAAAATTACGTTTAAGTAATTTATTGTTGTGTATTTAGATAATTTATTGTGAGACATACATTAAAACACTAGTGAGGTAACGTCATATACTCCGATTTACGGAAGGAAAACGATATTACCTATTGAACTAGAAGTTCAGTTAGCAAGAATAATCAAAGCCAAATAAGTGAGGCTGATTGGATCAGCAGTTATTATCATCAACTCTGGAATTTAGATGAAAAGAGGTTGCAAGTCTCAAGCATTTCAATAAGAAAGTTAAGGATTGGAAGTTGGAAGGTTGTTTAGTTTTAAAAGAAATCCGAGCACCTATTGTAGATCCTCATGGGAAGTTTCATCCTCATTGGGATGGACCCTACAATATGAGGAAAGTGCTTTCCAGTGGAGCTGTCATTTTGTTTGATTTAGATGGTTTAGAATTTGTAAATCCATGTAATGTTAGACCATTCGAAAATCTCTAACCAATCCCCAAGAGTGACTCGGGTAACTCCAGTTGTGATAGGAGCAAAAGTAGTAGGTTCATCCTAAATAGGAACAATTTGATTAATGCTCATTTGCTGCAAAACCCTAGAAGTTGTATAATAGGTATAATGAAAAAGGCCTAAAAGATAGACCCTTGCATACTCGTGGTTCATCTGGATGAAAAGGATGATGTTGTACCAGAAGATGAACCTGTAATCTCATTTAGACCTAACTCCATAAGCTATGAGGTCCACTCATTAATAAAGTTTCTTTTGATAAGTATTCTTCATATGTAGTATCGCAATGCGTTGTAAAGAAGATTATCAGGAACAGAAACCACTTGAAAGTGTTCTTTTAGCCAACCTATAATAGATCCTTTCTATTAGTAGAGAGAAAACAAAGGGATGAAGAAGTGAAATAAAAAATGAAAGAAAGAAAACAAACCTGAAGAATAATGGGTGAGACAGTCTAGTCGTCAAAGCTTAGATGAGCTTTGTCCAAGCTTCATAAAGGCTCAGCAAGCACAATACTGCCAATGTAATTCATGTCTTCCATCAGCTGAATCTTGGGGCAGAATCTCAAGTATCCGAAGTTTGGATCCTTGTTGAATAAGAATCTAGCAAGTAAGCAAAAAACGAAGGCCCTCATTCTGAGTCTCATCCTCTTAGGGTCTTCGAGATTAGCCTCTAAATTTCATCAATCAAGGATGACAGAATCACTTTCTCACCATCCACAACCATTTACTAAGCTTGAGATATGGTGAATTGGAATAGGCCTTTAAAGGATCTTGTGTAACCTATTATGATCTTGTGCCCAACAAGGAGTGCATTTGGATCGTAACCCACAATTGCACAAAATTTCTCAAAGAAATAACACATCTCTTCCATCATTTCCCTAAAGCAGAATACACAAGTTTAAGGGTTATAGAATTTAATGCATGCCTTCAGGAAATCCCAATCTACTACTACCCCTCATAAGGTAGTCAGCTGAGTTAGCCCGTATCTCCCTAAATTGATCCTCTCAACCTTTAGAAGACCCCTAGTCCACTGATGCATAGTGTGGTTGAAAGAAAGATTCATATTTGTGTATTAGGAGTGGTTTTCAAGTGCTTTTCTACTCAAAAGAAGTGTCCTTTTTTTTAAAACAAAATTCTATATGAATTGCATTGGAAAACGTGTTATTTGTAGAAATCTAAGTCGAAAGGTGCCTGCCATCCACAATTCACGGCACTAGCCGTGCGCCCTAGTCGGTGCTCATCATCCGTCGGTGCCAACACCCGCCGTTCACCATTGGCACTTGCTATCTGCCCTCTTCGGGAGTAGGCAAGTACCCTCTTCCTGTTTGGCAGCTGTCTGGTTTAGCTATCTTGAGTATTTTTCTCTTATTTTTGGTTATATTTTTAGGTTTTCTTCAAAATACTGTGTCTTGTGAATAAAGTAAAGGGAAATGGATTTCTAAAATAAAATGGGAAATATATAAAAAAATAATAATGCATGCATATTGGTTGTTCTGTTATTAACAAATGTAGGAAAATTAGTTCAAGAGCAGTACAAATATAGCAAGAAAGCAAATAAAAGAAAAATTGAGACCGTTAGCGTCAAGGTCTTCTCCTAGAACCGTCTGCAAAAGCTAGTCAGGTTCAAGCAGTGGACAGCTCTTTACGCATCCCCAGTGTAAACTTTATCCATTGCCTAAATAAGTCCTTGGGAACCTACATGCAAAATAAATAAGTCAATATATTCATTTTTTGCAATTATTTTGTGAATAGGAATTCAAAATACATACATGCCAACATTGGATGGTGGATAATGGAGTGGACACAATTGTTATATCAAAAATATAATAAGGTCAATTTTGAACTTGGGCAAAAAAATGTCGCTGGTAAAGGAATGGAATGGAATAGGAATGGGGATTTCATTCCTTTGTTGAGTAGAGGAAGGAATAGGAGCGATTAGAGATGTATTAAGATAGTGAACTTTTAAAATTACTAAATTGCACATTTGTTCTTATTATAATATAATTCATAAAATGATTAAATTAAATATTTTTATATTGTTTTATTTTTATAACTATAAAGTTAGTAAATCTACTATTTTCAATTGCAAAATTAAAATCATTATATTTTTTAGAAATTTTTATTTAAATTATTTACTTAAATAATAATTTTTATTATTTCATATTTATTTTAAAATAAATAATTTTAAAAAATCAAAATGGTAAATACCACAACCATTTACAATTAAAAATTAACACTAATTAATTTAAATTAAAAATTACCACAATAAAAATATATCGTCTCAAAATGGAAGCTAGCAAATGTAATTTTCTTTTTCAAACTAATTTTTATTTCAATTAAATTTGTTTACAATGAAATAACTTATAAATACATGCCAAAGAAACCATACTAATATGGACCTATTTATAGAATAGATAACTACTATTATCTAACATCACTAATACCCTCCACACATTATACATTTCACTCGCTAAATTTGTCCGCTTGTGATGGTTCTGTACTAATAATTCCATCGTCATGATTTTCATTATTTTGGATTACTTCTGACACTTCTTTAACACGCAACAATAAATTTATTATGGATTCTAACAGAATAATATGACGGACTTTTAGTACACCCCATTGTATTTTTAGCAGAAGAATGTTTCATATTAAAGAACTCTTGAGCAGATGTTGGGCGACGACCATTACGCCACCCGCTCAAGTGGAGGGGTTGACCTCTATATGGTGCAAGAAACCTCACTCACTATTTGCATAACCAGCATCAACCAAATAATAACCTATATATATTCAAATATTTGAAGCTAATATTATACTCATGACACGAGCAAAAAAAAAAAACCAACAGCTTAATAACAAGAATACTAATTCTAAGCACATAGTTTTATCATAATTATGGTGTAATGAAAGTTGGTACAATTTTATCAAGATTCAAATGGAAACAGGAGCAGAAAAGAACAAGGTCAGAATAAAGTTTTGTTAGCCTCTCTTAATATAAGAAGTTACATTACAAGCCAAATGGAGAGGCAAATCTCAGTTGAGCATAGATTCCAGCTCACTTTTAACCCTGTACCAAAGACCTCCTAAGTTACAAGAAATGTGAAATTCCATGACATTGGAGAAATAGCAACATGATACATATGTTCTCCTGCAAATTCAATGAGATATATGCAAACAGTCACCTTCTACCATATTCTAAAAGGAAGAAAATCCCTATTAAAGATTCTAAAATTTCACAGATTAATGCACAGAATTCACTGCTGAACAGTCTCATGCACTAAGTGGCAAGTAATTATCACACAGTAATGAATCAATTAATGCTAGACTTGTTGTTCACCTGAGAATGGTTGAGTGCCGAAGGTTGCCAGCTGCAATTCATCATTTAGAGTAGATCTGCAGAAGTTGACATTATGAATAAGTTCTTGTAACAGCTTCCATAAGTTCAATAGAATTATATTGCTCTTACTCGAAAATCAGGAAATCATCTCCACAATTTGTCTGGCTGCACACACAAGGCAAAACAAAATCAATATTAGAGACAGCTCTACAGTCTCTATACCAAATACATTCCAAATGTGATGCATCACAAATGGCTAGTGGTGAATGTTTGTGGAAAAAGATGCCCAGGTAATGAACAGCACACCAGCCATAAGAAAAGCAGAGGATGCCCTCAAGCCTAGATGTTGTGACTGCACTAGCAGTGTCTTCGTTGGGTGCCTCAAGTGTAGGGTTCTTGATTGCAGCTGGCACACCTGTGTTGATTTCATGCAACATGCAGAACCTTAGTTTGCAGGTGCTTAAATACAGTTAATCACTTCAATCTCTTACCTACATAATTGTGGTTCATATTACATTATATGTTTGAAATCTTGACACATAACCAATGAATATTTCTTGTACAGTTACTGCAGTAATCATATATATAATAGTTCAATGATTGATTGAAGTGTATAAACAAATAACAAATGTTTACAGAGCCAGAAGGGCCTAAAATTACAACTTCTGTTCCTGCTGTGCTCCTCACCAAAAAGTAGCTTGTACAAACAACAGAACCTATAGCAAAAACGTTAGGGCTGTGTTTAGCCACTATGCTAGTCATGGCCATATTAAAAGAATATTTCAAACAAATGATCATCCTATACTTGATCTGAGGGTTAAAAAAACCTACACAGCTAGACTATATACAGTCTGAACCCTAGGAGTTAAGATTTATCACCTAACGCATAGTTGCACCAGGCTGCACAAAATTGAGTGTTGCAACTGATCACTACACAGAACTATATGGTCCAGAAATTATTCGTTTCCTGCCCCGACCTTTTCTGGCATTAGTAATGCTAGAAACCAAGGAATTAGCACCATTTACCAGAGCACTAGGTCCCATTAGCTTCAAGCCCAAGTTGTTAGTCAAATGTGATAGCTTATCCTCATTACTCCCGGACATCAACTGTAAATCATGCATTTGTTGACGAGATACCACCGCATAAAGCTGCACCGGTAGGTTCAAAGAATTTTGTAAGCCACTCTCTATTTCCTTCTTTAGATCATCTCTCCAACTCTTGAAAGTGACACTCATAATACCCATTGATTGTGGGTCTTCTGTCAAAGGGTTAGATATAAAAGAAAAATTTCCAAATGCTAGGTCAGGTTTTCTGAATAGGTTTACCCATGTATCGTTGCTTAATCCCACACTCCTCTGGTGAGACTTCCTAGAATTATTTTGCCAGCTTCTGCTAACCCCAAAAATTCGTGAAGCTTCTCTCAAACCACTCATGAAGGCACCATGCATTGTGGCTGGATATTGCCTAGTTGTTGCCTCACCGGCAAAAAATAGCCGCCCCCTGACGCTTTCTGCTAATAAATCATAGTCACTGCCAGATGACTGCACCCTAACATGAGAATATGAACCATAACTAAAAGGGTCATCACCCCATCTCGTACAAATTGTTTGTATTGGATCAGGAACATCAATGCCTTTTGGACTGTATATACCTGTAAAATGTCAACAGCAAAAACATAAGAGATATGAGGAAAGGTAGAGACTTGAGAGCACTAAGGGTAAGCCTAAAGGAAGATGATTAAGTGATCTCAAGTGATCAAGCTAACCTCTGAGGATCCTCAAAACACGGTGAAGTAGTGTAGATGGATCAGTAGATTCAAATGTTTGTGCAGCCTCACCGGCCACAAGTGCAATAAGCACTGGACCTCCAGAAACCGTGTGATTACCATAGAACAAAAAGAACTCTCCTCGCTTACTGCAGTGATCGCTAAGACATCCAAAAGTATCCAGATCCTCCCCCCAAAAAACATGGGGGAAAATCATTGCCACTTTATTAAGCAGGCCGAAGCCCAATCTGTCAATTGCTGCAAGCTTCCATCTTGGTAACTCAGGTTCAAACTTGATGGTTCTTTTCTTCAATACTCCAAGAGGCACAGTGCATAGTACCATGTCTGCTTCAAACACTTGTTCACCAGCTATCACCATTACTCCTCCACTGCCATATCTAATAGTATCCACAGTTTTCCCATAGAATACAGGAACGCCTTCACACAATGCTTTTATCAGTCTCCCATTCCCTCCAGCTAGAAAGCAATGGTCGCCACTCATTTCATAAGGATCATCCTGATCCCAATAGTTAGCTGATAGATCAGAGAGACATCCTGCATTAGCATATTCCAGGTTAGCAAAATGCCAATCCAAAAGTTGCTTCTCTTCTGTACTTTTAGCTACAGTATACAGCTTCCTAAGTCGTTCCAAAACGGTACCAAGGGAAATATCATTTGCAAAGCCACCCATTGTCTTTCTAAGTTCCATGACTTTGTCAAGTAACTTATTGAAGATAAATTCAATCTTATAATCAACTTCCTTATCAACAGGTGCCCCATCTGGTCTATACAATGGACAGTTATCTCGGACCTTATGGAGCGGAATAGAAAGTTGCCTAGCAAGAACTCCTAGAGGATTAGCATGCATACCAGTAATAACACTACCACCAAGATCCACAGCAGCAAACTGACCCGCCTTACCCATTTTCTGAGTATAAACTCTCCCACCAGGACGACTCCTACCTTCCAAAACAACAACCTTAAAACCGAAAGACATGAGTTGCTTCGCTGCAGACAGACCAGCAAGTCCAGCACCAACAATTACCACAGACCCTTCATTCATAGATTCTGGCATGGGTGATGTTAGAGATGATAGAATCCCAAAATTAATATACCCATTGTATAAAAGAAAATCATAAGCTGCAGATATTAAATGGGCATAGTCATTGCTCACAGTTTCTTTTATCTGTGCCTTGGATAGCCAGGCCTTGACGTTCCTTCTCCACCTGGTGAGTATATGGTTCCTGACGACAATATAATCGTTCTGCTCTTTGCCGTGCAATTCTGTAACTACCCCAGCCCGTATCTCGTCTTCAAGCAATGCATCGATTGGGAAGCCCAGAGAAATTGCAATCATGGCCTCAGTTTCAGTTTCTTTTTCCAAATCCTCCCTTGTCCGAATCTTTTTCTTCAAAGAGCCGCCCAAATGAGTATCTATCAGTTCATCCATTAAATTTTCATCATAATTCCGCACAACTGCTCTCTTCCTAAGCGACCTCCTTGTAGCCGGGGTGTCCATTATCCACCAACTTTTCAACTCAAACTCATATTCATATCCATAGTCCAGTGATCTAGGGTTTCAATTCCGATTATGATCCGATGGATAGAGCACAGAGCGGCAATTAGGGTTCCATGGGTTTGTTTTTTAAAATTTTGTATACACGCTGCCGTTTTATTAGAGACTTCTCGTTATTCCTCGCTCAGTTTCGCTTCCTTTCTAAAGGCCTAATTATGGTTTTCACCCCCAAATTGAACTTTCTGACAATTTCACCCTTAACTTTATAAAACTTGTCCAATTTCACTCCTAATTTGAAATTATGAGCCCATATTAAATCTGATTTTAAAGGCCTTTTCAAATTTGTATGTCAGTTAAATGATTTTATGACTTTTAGTGATTGTTTTATGACTACTGCTTTTTCAAAGCGTTAATTCATTTATATTTTCGTTATTAAATTTTAATTCTTAATAATTAAAATAAAATATTTTATAAGTTACAAATTATATAAATAATTAAAATAATAAATTATATAAATTAATCAATTTAGTAGTTTCGTTAAAATGTTTATACTTGTTTAGATGTTTGTGGTTATCATATTTTTACGACTTGTTATTATTGTATTTAAATATAGTATTTTTATTTTTTATGGTCATTTTCATCTCTAATTCGTTTATAAATGAAGAATCAAAATTTCAATATGATACATAATTAAAATAGTCATTTTTTCATTATATTTTTTCCCAAAAAAAATCGAGTAAAATATGAAAGTAATAAAATATATACATATATATATATATATATATATATATATATATATATATATATATATATATATATATATATATTTTTTTTTGAA
>CANUEY010381793.1:0-21736 GCA_948099555.1 Croton setiger
TATATATATATATATATATATATATATATATATTTTTTTTCCTTCTTCACTTAGAGGTGGCCACGGTTCGGTTCGGGCCGGTTCCGGGCCTCGGCCCGCCGGACCACGGTTCATGGTCCCTCAAACCGTAACCGGCCCGCCGAACCGGCGGTTTGACGGACCGGCGGTTAAATTCTGAGCTAAAAAACCGGCGGTTCGATTCACAAAACCTGCCGGTTCATTCACGGTTCAAGAGCTTGTACGGTTACGGTTCAGAAATTTTTATGGGCCGGTTCAGCCGAACCGGCCCATGGCCACCACTAGGTCCTCACTAATAGATGTATTACTAATATATTAATTTAATAATCGGATAGAGATGGTCGTGGAACAAATTTTTGCTAACAAAATTGAAGCTACCTATGGGTGAAGAGGACAATTGACCACCTTATATCTTTTGCATTGCTCAAATTTTATTTTAAAGCATACTATAATTTAAATGCCAATTAATGATCTGTTTTCCTCGATTTTTTTTAAGCTTACAAACTGTGTCTTGCCTTGGTATAGCATTTTACATAATTTTCACAACTTGAAAGGCACATTAGATTCAGAAAATTGTGCAATTTATTTTGTGTGGAGCAGAAAATCCAGCAGCTGGATATCTGGTGCAATAATTAAAGATGGTGACACTAAGAAAATGACTTGAAAGGAGAATGCCCATACAAAAAAATTGACGACTGCAATTCAACAACGTGCATGGATTAAGCAATGCAATAATGACCACTTCCTCGAATGAAATTTGTTTTTTTTTTTTTTTTCACTTTCATATCAACAACAGGAAGCTCACATTTATTCAAGCTTCAAAAAAATCAAGAACTGGGAAAAGGAGTTCTTTCATTTTTTCGTTTTAATGTACAAATCCATCATATAGTGAAAGCAATAAAAACAAAAACCAAACATAACATGTCAAGCATTATATATTCAACTGCAGGTATTCTGGGAGACAAATTGAGGCTTCACCACAACCATCTTCTTCTTCTACCATTAGCTCATGGAGTTAAAAGCTTACAACTAAGATTGTTTAAGAAAGTAAAGCGGCTAAGGCATGGCAGCAAAACAGCAAGGAAACCTCGAGTTTTAGGATTTGAAGTTACTACAACTAACTCTGAGGTATCTATTACCTATTGCCTTATTATTATTGCAGGCTTTTGGTTCTGAAATCTGATATATAACTGGTAAACTTGCACGTGTCCGTACAAATTTTTTTTTAGAAAAAAGTGGTCTACTGTAATATTGGATCATCATGTAGAAAGAAAGAATAGAGGGATCATCCAATCTCAATCATGATTGTGTCTTCCTCAATTATGATAGAATTTCAAAGGCATAAATGCTTAAAGGAAATAAATTTACCTTTTTGACCCTAATACATTGAATTTTTCTCCCACTCCTCAATAAAGATATAGAGGGCAACATGGCTATCTGCACAATAGACAGGTATCGAGTAAAATGACAAAGCAAATTTTGGCTCTTTACTGAAGAAATGACCCCACATAGACATTAGATATTGTGCCACTTTATTTCTGCATTTCACGCAAAGATAAGGGTACAGACCCCTTTACCACTTTATTCTATTCTAGCTATAAAAAGAGTAGGAGAGGATAACAATAATTTCAATACACCCTCGTTTTTTTCCACTCTTCCACAGGGCTTTTTGTTTAACCCTCAAGAAAATGCAGGCTCCCACCGCTTATGATGAGCAGCTCTTGGCAAATTATGTGCCAATTTATGTAATGCTACCTGTAAGTTCCGCTGCCTTTTCTTTATTTAACATACACTAAGATTATAATCGTAAACTGTACTGCTAAAATATTACTAATCTTTATTTCCTATTTCCTTCCTCACTGCAACAGCTGGGAGTTGTTACAGCTGATAATGAATTCAAAGACAAAGATACATTAGAAAAGCAGCTCAAGGAGCTCAGAGCGGCCGGCGTTGATGGAGTTATGATAGATGTGTGGTGGGGAATCGTAGAGGCAAAAGGCCCGGAGCAGTATGATTGGAGTGCCTATAAGAGCTTGTTTGAACTCATTCAACAATGTGACCTGAAAATTCAAGCTATAATGTCATTCCACCAATGCGGTGGGAATGTAGGGGATGCTGTTTACATCCCGATTCCCCAATGGGTTCGAGATGTTGGAAAGTATGATCCTGATATCTTTTACACTAACAGGGCCGGAACCAGAAATGAGGAGTACCTCACTATTGGTGTAGATCACCAGCCTCTCTTTGGAGGAAGAACTGCAATTCAAGTAAGTTTTAAGAGCGCAGTTTTGTCAAGCTAATCTATTTCATCACAGAAATATCTTGCAAAATATAGCTTTCAAAAATGGATCCTGAATTTATTTTGCCTCCTATACTGAACAAAAACGTTTAATGTACTTGTAGATGTATAGAGACTATATGAAGAGTTTTAGGCAGAACATGTCAGATCTGTTTGAAGCAGGGGTGATAATAGATATTGAAGTAGGGCTTGGTCCAGCAGGAGAACTAAGATATCCCTCCTACCCACAAAATCAAGGATGGATATTTCCTGGAATTGGAGAATTTATTGTAAGTTTCAGCAAAACTAAAATTTTATTCTCAGCTTGGGTTCTTTTGCAACATACATACCTGACATTTTTCTGTAGTGCTATGACAAATATCTCAAAGCAGAATTCAAAGAAGCAGCAACGAATGCAGGCCACCCTGAATGGGAATTGCCAGATGATGCAGGAGAATACAATGACACGCCTGAAAAAACAGAGTTCTTTAAAGAAAACGGAACTTATCGTACTGAAAAAGGAAAATTCTTCTTGACTTGGTATTCTAGCAGACTACTCATCCATGGAGATGACATTCTTGAAGAAGCCAATGAAGTTTACCAGGGCTGTAAAGTCAAATTAGCAATTAAAGTATATCTCTCAATATTATTACTCTTGTCATTACTCAGTAGAAATGAATAATAATAATAATAATAATATTATTATTATTATAATATTCCATTGTCAAAACAGGTATCTGGCATACATTGGTGGTACAAAGGTGATAATCATGCTGCAGAGCTTACTGCAGGATATTACAACTTGCCTGAAAGAGATGGATACAGACCCATTGCAAGGATGCTATCAAGGCATCATGCTATTTTGAATTTCACTTGTCTTGAGATGAAGGACAAAGAACAACCTGAAAACGCTAAAAGTGGACCTCAGGAACTTGTTCAGCAGGTAAAAACTTGAAATTACATCCCAGTTATCCCCCATAACCTCTTGAACCAAGCAAAATAAAATGATCAATGCATCATATCTAAAGGAAACTTCAAAAACTAACCACTATACATATATATAAAAAGCCAATTCCACCGTTTTCCAAATAAATTCATGATCTATTGATGCCTGGCTCATGGAAGTGCAGGTTTTAAGTGGAAGCTGGAGAGAGAACATTGAGGTTGCCGGAGAAAATGCACTTTCAAGATATGATGCAACAGCTTACAATCAAATGCTTCTGAATGTTAGGCCTAACGGAGTCAGTAAGAATGGCCCTCCAAAATTGAGGATGTATGGGCTGACATACCTGCGATTATCAGATGATTTACTTCAAGAAAACAATTTTAAGTTATTCAAGACATTTGTGAAGAAAATGCATGCTGACCAGGTAATCACCACTGATACAAAATAAGTTGAAGAATTGGTATGTCAAATTTTATTTACCTCTCCTAACAACAGTCCTATTCATTCTCATTCTCAGGACTATTGTTCAGATCCTCAAAAGTACAACCATGAAATAGGTCCACTGAAACCATCAAATTCCAAGATTCCAATTGAAGTTCTTCTTGAAGCAACCAAGCCAGTGGAACCCTTTCCATGGGATAAAGAGACAGATATGCCAATAGATGCAACTAGTGCTGGCCTACTTGCTAGCCTGGTTAACAGGATTAAATCCTTATTCTTCAAGTGAAAATGGCAGCCAGTAAATGAAGAAAATGTTTGTCCTAATAATATGCTCTTCCAGCGCTATGCTACAACCTTTTGTGATATCTGCTGTTTGAATAAAAAAATATCCTTTATCAATATCTCACCAAATGCACAATAGGATTTTGACTATATTGACTAAAGCGGTGGAACCTATGGATATCCCGCATAATAATTTCTCGACGCATGAGTTTTAAAAATCATCTTTATTACAGTATGGGAATCCCCACAAATTTGGTGGTTCTTGGAGATTCTTATAATGGTTTCTAGACCTGTATTAATGAAAACAAAGGCAACTGCCAATCTTTCACTGTGATCTCAAAGCATCTTCTCTTTCAATTCTTCATCAACATTATACAATATTGAACTTTTATCAGGCTTGTATCCAGATTACATGATTAGGAAGTTCAAACGGTTTAACATGGCATATAGATTTTCTGTTTGTGGATGTGATTTATCTCCAACTAAGAACTGGTGTACGATCTTATCCAACTCAACAAAGCTACAGCCAGGTAGTTTTGTTAACTGCTTTTCTCTCATCAATGCTCTTAACTCTTTCCATGTTATCCCATCTCTCCTCAGAAGCATAAACAATAGTAAATATTTGAAAGGCAAGTAGAAGCACCCGCCTGTCTTGCATTTATATCTAAAACTCTGTGCGAACAGATTTCTGATTAACTCTCATGGGCATGATAAGCTTGTATGCTTCATGATAGCCTTATATGTCTATAATGGTTGTTGCCACAATAGTGGTTATAGCAAACCCTTTGTTAATAAGGCACAAGTGAACAGATGTTCCAAATTGCAACGCAGTGATCTGATCACATGCCCCAGTTACTGTTATAAACGTGACTTGAACAGGTTCGACTCCTTACAAAACCATTTGACAGAAAAGCCTAAGGCTTTCGAAAGCATCCTTGGCTCGTGCAAAGTCAGAAATTATAGAATTCCACGACACAAGTATCTTTCATTGCCCTATTCTCAAACAATCTTCCATGCCATAGAATTACACTTGCAATACATGTCAATAAGAGCGTTCATCAAAAAATAATTACAAAGCGCATACCTATTTCTAACAACATAACCATGAATTGCTTTCCCCAGCTTTTATGCAACTACCTCACCGCAAGCACAAAGGAGACCAATCAAAGTTGTGTCATTTGGAGAAAATTCAGTTTGTTTCATCAATTCTAAAACAGCAAAAGACTCCTGTGGTTTTCCATTCTTCACATAACCCAATATCAAGGTATGCCAAGAAGTCAAATCTCTCACAGGCATTTTATCAAACAACACCCTTACAACCTCCACGTCCCCAAACTTCGAGTACATAGCTAGAAGAGAATAACCAGCATAAATATATGAATAAATCCATTAACCACAACCATGCTATGAACTTCCCCACCAATTTTCACGTTCAACAAATCACCACACGCCTTAATCACAAAACGGGAGGTAAATTTATCCGCCTCTTGTCCAGAGCTTACACTGGAAAACCAATGGAAGTATAGCCTCTAATAATATTGTTCCACGAGAAAAAACTTCTGAGAGCAATCCCATCGAATATTATTGGGCATTGGCCATATCACCAAAAATTGCATAAAAAAAGCAACATGTTTTGTAACTGTTAATTTGAGCCAGAGGTAATTATATAAGCGTAGTTGCTGGGCTTTGGTGAAGGATTTGGCGTTAGTGAGAGACTGTAACATTTTTCCAAATCGAAGGGGAGAAAGCGGTCGTTGTCGTGGAGTTTGATGTTTGAGGAGGTTGAGAGCGAAAATGTTTCATGGAAGCGCTAAAGATGGCCGGTTTGATCATACGTATGTATATGTATATGTATATGTATATATAGGCTGTTATGGTTCGGCTACTCACTGCAGACATCAGGAGTTCAAAGTTTGCGACTGCAAATTCATCTGTTTTATTGAAATTTATATATAAATAGTCCAATTCTGCAATTTGCAGTCTGTGATAAATTTAGGCGACCCTCTTAACTTTCAGCCATTAGAAAACAGTTAATATTATCAAACGAAACTCTTAAGTCAGAAAAAAATTGAAAAAAAAAATTATCCATATAAATATTACGAGCTCACTTGGGTAAAAGCTTAAGAAAGTCGCTAGATACTCTTCCCTTATAAGCCGGTTTTCAAATAGTGAGTTCTACCTAGGTGGTCAATTTTCAAGTGGATCATATTAATTAGTATATGAGTCAACCCCACGGACATGAGCGGTGGCCTAGACCCCTCAAATAAATTTTGATCCCAAATCACCTTCGGTAGCCTAATAAAGATCCCACATCGATTAGGCTAATTTAATAAAGTCCCTAAACACTCTACTCTTGAAGTCTGTTTTTCAAGGGTTTCATGTGGATCGTATCAATAAGTAATATAAAAATGTCTCACACCCCAATTATGTTTTTTTTAACTGAAAATGATGTACATTGTCCAACATATATGAAAATATTCTTTCAACAACTTACTAGCCATATTCTTTAAAAACAAAAAACTTACCAAACGGATCATTCCTTTATAGTTTAAATATATTTAACTTAATTTCTTTTTTAAGCTTTATAATTTTAAATTTAATAAACTCAAATTTTAAAAATTGAAAAATGATTTCTCCATCTAACACACTAAAAAGAAAAATTGGAAGACATAATAATGACATTATTATTGTTATTATTATTATTATTTGTAGGGTCTAAAAAGTTGGATGAAAAAAGGTTAAATAAACACAATAAAACTCACAATTGCAACTAAAATTGCTCTTCTAACGTCTTTTGCCCGTCAAATCTCTTTCTCTAATTTTCTTTCTTGCTTTCTTTCTTTCCCTCCTCTTCCTCCGTGACATGAAAGATTCTGACAAGCAAAAAATCCCAGCACAAAATTCTCCATTGCAACAAAAGTAACCTCTTTCTTGAATTTTGTTTAGCATGATCATTGCCTTTTACCTAAATTTCATTTTTCCATTTACAAAAAAGAACAAGATATCTGGTTTCATTAGCGTTTCGTTCCTGTAGAAGAACATATGGTGTCTGTGTTGGTTTGAAGAGCATTATTAATATTGATTAGATAATGAGAAGCGTAATACGCGAATGGGGTGAGAGGCAATGGAATTGAGAAAAACTTGCTATGCATTATTATTGTTGGTGATTTTGCTTTGTGCTTTGAACACGATGAGTAAAATGATGAGGAGGGAAGAAATGTTTTATGGCAATTATTATATTCGGAATGATAAACAATTTGTAAGTGCTTTTTCCTACCTTTTCATTTGAAAGTAATATTAATTTTTTGTTTTTTTCTTTCCTATTTTATGGATAATGGCATATTTAAAAACCCATTTCCAGATTTTTCCTTTTTTAATCTTTGATTTTTTGTTTTTGCCCTTTCAATTTGGTGGGATGATTTTGTTAAAAATATTGAGCAAATAATAATGAAAATGTTTTAAAACTTATAATTTTGTTTTCAATCAATGGAGGAAATATTGCCTTTTTAACCAGTACAAGTGGAAATTGGTTAAAAATTTTGCAATGCTTGCATTAAAGCTAGGAAAATGGTTTCCATGTCAACTCTTTTATTCATTTCCCCCAGAATTTGATGAAATATTCTAACTACAGGCGGAGCTTCCATGCATCCGTTGCAAGAAAGAATTGATGGACAACCAATATTATGTTGAAGGTCATGACTTACATTTGCCTGAGAAAGAAACTATAAACCTGGAATCAATATACATTCATGAAACCATTAGTAGTCTTCCATTCGAACTGCAACAACAACTCCATGATTGCTTGAGGAAGAAAAATTTGATCTTTTGTGTTTCTTCCCTTGGGGATTGTCCCACATGTTGCTTCATCAAATGTTCTGAAACAGTTTTTAGTTGGCAAAGTTCTTCTAGAAGATCTTTGGCTGGTGAGTCTCATGGAAAAACAGAACCAAGTTCTTTCACATCTCTGCAGATTCCAGAATTTGCAGCAGCATTGCCAGATTACAATCCACCATCACCACCATCCAATCTAGCAGCTACGAATTCTCGATCCCAATATCAACAGGCTCATCCACCCTTTCAAATGAAGATACTTCAAAAACCAGATGTGTATGATCAAGATGTGAACAATCTACCTCCATTAAGACCACATGCTCGTAAACTCAAGAAACGCCATAAAAAAAAGCGTTCCCATCATAGCATTAAGAAGGATATTTTAATAGCTGTTATTGCAACTGCGAGCACAACATTTTGTCTTGTTGCTGCACTCTTTATTTGCTGGCTATGTTATAGGAGGAAAAACAAAAGTGAACCAAGAGATAGACAAAGAGACAATAGGCCTCTCCTCAACTTAAGTGATCTATCAGCTAGTATGGACTTTTTGAACTGTTTTCTATTGAATCTTCGTAAGTATTATTTTCTAAATAATGTTAATAACTGAATTAACTACACTTTTCAGGTTCTTCACATAATTCTTCTAGTTTTGGCAACTCCAACAGCCAAGTGTATGGTTCATATTCTGATAGCAAAAAGGCTACTACTTTTGAGATCAATCCATCTGTGAAGAACATGAATCCTGTCTCCTCAGTTGCTGAGTTACCAACAATGAAAGTCAATGCAGGAGGAGAATTTCATTTAAAACCTCCTCCTGGGAGACCATTGTCTATGAAACCAGCAACTCCTGAAATTCAAGCTGCTGAAATGCTTACTCCTGCCGAGAAACTAGCTCCTGGAAAGCCAGCTCCACCTGCTCCTCCACATCCTAGGGCCCCACCACCACCCCCACCTCCCTCTGCTGGTCCTCGTGCTCCACCACCTCCTCCAAAAGGTGTTCGTGCTCCACCTGCTCCTCCACCAAAGGCAAAGCCTGTGCCTCCTGGACCACGACGTCAGGGGAAGAATGAATCTTCTGATAAAGAGAATACTTTAGATTCATCTGGATCTTCAAAGACCAAGTTAAAGCCATTCTTTTGGGATAAGGTTATGGCTAACCCTGGTCATTCGATGGTCTGGCATGAGATCAGTTCTGGATCTTTCCAGTAAGACAACAATCTACCACCAATTGATTTACAATTTACATTAAAGTTTACACTCTTTTTATACCTATGCACCACTTCAAATTTGCAGGTTCAATGAGGAAATGATAGAATCATTATTTGGTTATCAGGCTGCTGGTAAAAGCAAAAGTGACCCGAAAAAAGATTCATCTGAAAATGCAATCCAGTATATACAGATAATTGACGCCAGGAAAGCACAAAATTTATCAATTCTCCTAAAGGCACTAAATGTGACTTCAGATGAAGTCCTCGATGCCTTACGAGAAGGTAACTTTCTTTCTATATATCATCAGTCTCCTCTCAAATTTATAAAAAACTTATTAAGTCATGAGAATCATATGAATAATAGACTTTTTTTTTTTTTTCCAATTACATAATATTATGATAAGGTCATGTTACAATCGTCCTACCCACCCTCACACCTCTTCTTTTATTATTTTGTCTTGTTGAGGGTTGGGAAAGAAAGGGGAGGAGTTGATGGACTTTAGTGACAGGAATTCAAACAATGAAGTATTTGACTTCTGGAATGCCATTAAACCTTCTAGTTCTGAGAAGTGTTATTCTACCTTCACAGTAGATGTGCCCTCAATACAATCATCTCGAATTTGCGGGAAAAAAAATAGTTCCATTGCCAAAATTTTATTCTTAATAGTTTCTTGATATAGTCTTCTTTGTCATACTTATTACATTTTTTTTTTACCCATTTGTTTTACTTTTGTCAGCCACCCACCATTGATCGCTCTTCTAGTAATGGGTGACAACAAACTGTTGTCCATCATCACATTATTCTACTAGACAGTCATTGCACACATGTAAGCACTCGTGCATGCGCACACACATGATAATGTATCAAAGGAAAATATAGCTGTCAACCATTGTATTCTATATATGGTATGAGGGCATAAAAGCTAACTGGTTGGTTGCCTATTGAATCAGGTACTGAACTTCCAGTTGAGCTCGTTCAAACTTTGCTGAAGATGGCACCAACTTCAGAAGAAGAATTGAAGCTTAGATTATTTATGGGTGATATTAATCAACTAGGCCCTGCAGAGCGTTTTCTCAAAATTGTGGTTGAGATCCCCTTTGCTTTTAAACGAATGGAATCATTGTTGTTCATGACTTGTCTCCAAGAAGAACTATCAACACTAACAGAGTCCTATAGAACTCTCGAGGTAAGCAACATATACATATACATATATATATATATACTCTGTGGTCCACTAACTCAAGGCTCAGGACCTGTCATAATGTCCTAATGTTTGTCCTAGGGGAGTTCCTTTTTATATATGCTTTTGGTAGCTGAGTTCTATGTCAATTATTAAGGTCCCAATGGGTTTTTATATTATGTAATTATACTTTGTTTTGATTGTCAGGTGGCTTGTGACAAGCTCAGAAACAGCAGGCTGTTCCTAAAATTATTGGAAGCAGTTCTCAAAACTGGTAACCGCATGAATGTGGGTACGTACCGTGGTGGTGCACAGGCCTTCAAGCTTGACACACTTTTAAAACTATCTGATGTTAAGGGAACAGATGGCAAGACTACACTCTTGCACTTTGTTGTTCAGGAGATTATCCGTTCTGAAGGCATACGTGCTGTCCGCTCAGCAAGAGCAAGTCAGAGTACTTCTAGTGTGAATTCTGATGATTTGATAGGGGATTCTGATCAGGAATCAGTTGAACACTATCGCAACCTAGGCCTTAAGGTGGTTTCTGGTTTAAGCACCGAACTAGAAGATGTAAGAAGGGCAGCAGCTGTCGATGCTGATGTCTTAACATCTACAGTGTCCAAACTTTCGCAATCATTGGTAAAATCTAAAGCATTTCTAGGTTCTGAGTTGAAGAGTTTGGAAGAAGAAACCAAATTCTACCCTACTCTGGCTACTTTTCTGGATAATGCTGATTCTCAAATCTCATGGGTATCAAAAGAAGAAAAGAGGATAATGGCTCTGGTGCAAAGCACAGCAGATTATTTTCATGGAAATGCAGGAAAGAATGAAGGTTTACGTTTGTTCACAATTGTACGTGATTTCTTGGTAATGTTAGATAAGGCATGTAAGGATGTAAGAGATGATCGAGCGGCAAAGCCCATGAAAGCAATTAAAAGGGAGACTCCTGCATTCTCAGTCTCAGATTCTCCTGATCGACAGCCATCTGATATTCGCCGTGAGAAATTATTTCCTGCTATTCAAGGAAGGCGAGGTGATTATTCCAGTTCAGATGATGAGAGCCCATCTCCTTAGGTTTTATTCAAATGGGTAAGAACATGTGGGCTGAAAACATGTTTCTTTCTTTGTTTTATGTTTCTTTTTTCCTAGATACAAGGAAGATTGTCAGTTATCAACATACCTATATATGGATGAGCTTACATGCAACTTCATCGAAAAATGGATTTAAACGAAAAGTAACTTGACAAAGAAACATAAATTAAAAGATCAATGACTGTTTCTAGTGCTTCATTGCATTTACAATTGACAAACTTAGTCTTAGATAGTTTTTAGGATAACCATTGCAATTGAGACAAGGTATTTCTTATCTTAACTGGAACATGTTCCCATAGATCATCTATCAGAGCATTCTTACTCATGCTCAAATTATACACTGATTGACTCCAAAAGGAAGAGACATGCCATAATTTCTGCCATTTTTCTCTGCAGCAAATCTATTCCTTGTATGCTTTCTGGATGTGAATTGGTCATCTGCTATAGAACCTCTACTTTACCTAAGATTAGTTTCAATATTTGATTAGATAAGTTAGATGTTGATCATTTGTTAATTTCTCCATTTCTTTTGCTGCATTATACTTCAATAGCTTAATGTTGCTCATCTTTTTTTTTCTTCCCCATCATGCTTCATTGGGAAGGCATTAATGTGCAGTATCATATAACAACAGTTTATGTCTTCTCATATAAAGATTGAATTTGCTGAAGTTTCTTCGGGAATGTCTTATAAGAAATACCAGTTTTTCTCACAATTAAATACCCAATAAATTTTAACATTAACCTTTATTTAAGTAATTTTTAACGTTTTGCTCTTTTTCAGGTGGCTTGGATGTCATGGATGCTTGATGACCGAAATGTACATATTGTGCAGATAATTTTCATAAATCAACTTTGTATACGCCAACATATGAGCTTTTCATTCTCAAAATTCCTCTCAATGATCCTTAAATTCTTGAAGTTATGTTATTTAGAAAGAGGATTTAATTAGAGGTGATGATGATTTGTACCATCAAGCTTCTACTGGAAGCCACAAAACATCTGTTGTACAGTTTCATTTTCATTTGATAAACATACTACAGTGTTTGACCTTTTCCTTATGCATTTTAGTTCATTGTTCAAACATAATATGTCTCTTACCAGGCTTAACTTCTCAATGAATTGGAGGGGCTAATTCACTTTGACCTTCAATAATTTAATTGTTGTAGCCTGTCACATACCAGTGGAGTGAAGACAGTGAACTCTAGATTATGCTGTATACATAGTCGTTCCATTTCATAATCTTCGACAAACCCTTCCTTCAATCTTGATCCTTTATTACCATGGAATCAGCAGGTTTCCAAGGGAGTCAGTATTTCTTTGCAGATTTTCATTTTGGGTCATCTTTCGTATTGGATCCTATCAACTCTTGAGGTAATAATATAAAACTTATCTCCCTTTATATTTATTTTCCTCAGTAATGCATAATGAAGTTGAGTTACTGCAGATCAATTACTCGAAATATTTGAATTGTACTTGGTTTTCATCAAGTTGAAATTTTAACTGTTAATTAAAATGAGTGTAGCTGAGTTGCAAATGTGATAACGACCAAGTTTGAGGAGCATCTAAAGTTTAGAGTTGCCAGGTTCACCACCAAATATCAGAAATGGAAACTTGGAGATTGAAGCATCTCTCTTTTGTCCACTATAAAGAAGAAAACATAAGTTTTAGTTTACAGCTAGCTACTTTTGGCCAAAGGTCTATGGCATGCAAATTCTGGGCCTTCCTTTGCTTTGTACTAGTAGTAAGTATTATAAGTTAATGTGAAACTCATAATTCTATAGTAAATGAATTTTCATTTTAACTTAAGGGTCAGTTAGTCACTCTGTTTTCGCATATAACTTAGTTCTTATTTTTTTAATATTATTATTTTTAGTTCTTTTATTTTATTACCGTACTTCTTTTCGTCCATTAAAACCATTAGATCCATGCCTTCATTTCAAGTATTCTAATTTTGCTACTCACCATTAACTTTTAATCAAAGAATTCAAATGAATTTTTTCACCTTCAAAATTTGTTTTTATTTTTTTATTTTAACATTTGATCATTAGAATGAAAGCCTCTACTAATAATAATAATAAATAAAAAAGAATATTGGAAGGAGTTTTCTTTTGATTAGGAGTAGAATAAAAAAAAGTAGGTGGAAATCTAGTGGTTGACATTGAGATGAAGTCAACACCACAATCTTGTTTTCATCTGTAGGCCAAGCATGCTATACATACCAAATTGAAATTGTTCTTAAATGTTTAACACATTTTTCCAAATGTACGTCAAGATTTTCAATTTAGTATAGTTAGAATTGGAATATGAATTTTGAGATTGGAAAATTTTATTTTGGTGATTTTGAATAACTATGAGTTGAAAATGAATGGGAAAGATAAGTTTATTATATTGATAAATTTAATAATAAATAATAGTAGTTCTTTAAATATAATAAAATTTAAATTTGTTGTTATTTTCCCATAATTTAAATAATTAATTACATAATTGTATAAAGTCAATTTAAAACAATAAAATTTTAAATTTAATCAAACCCACTTCAAATAGAAGTAATAAAACCCTACTACTCATCCTTATCGCATCTATATATGCTCTCTCTATCCGCTACCGTTGATATCTGTAGACATATTGTAATTCTTCTCTAAGCTCCATGCCTCCTAAACGTCTGGCTGAAAATCCGCCACCCGCTGCTTCCTCTACCGACGAAGAGGAGGAGGAGGAGGAGGGGGGGGAGGGAGGAGCGAGCAGCGATGAGGAGCAAAACGGCAGTGAGAAAGAAACCGACGACGATGATGACGGCAATGAGGAAAAATCTTCTTTGCAGAAGACATCAACCGCCCAAGCAACTCCTGAAAAATCAGAATCGGCTACTGAATCGGACTCCGAGTCCACTCAGCCATCTCCTTCGGCATCGGCATTCACAATAAAGCACCACAGGCCCGCTCCACAACCCATCAATTCCGTATTAAAACAATCATCGGAGACCGAATCCGAATCACCGGGTAGCAATAAAAAGAGGAAGGGCGGCGGTGGGGATGATGGAGAGACTAAAAATAAGGGTGCGATCCAACGGCTGTGGAGCGAAGACGATGAGCTAGCGATCTTACGCGGGCTGAGTCAGTACAAATCAGAAAAAGGCTCTGATCCTTGTGCGAATATGGCCGCTTTCCATGCCTTCATTAAGAATTCTTTACATGTAGATGTGTCGAAGAATCAACTCATCAACAAGATCAGAAGGCTAAAGGAGAAGTACAGAAACAACCTCGAGAAAACCCAAAATGGGGAAGAACCCGTTTTCACTAAACAGCATGATAGTGAATCGTTTGAGCTCTCAAGGAAAGTCTGGGATGAAAATGGGAAACAAAGAGGCAAAAGGGATGAAAACGGGAAACAGAGCGGTGAAGTAAATCCCGTTGGCGGCGTTACTTTGGCATTGCCGATTCAGGTGAAGGGGCATGATTTAAAAGCTAAAAAGCCAAATAATAAGTTCTTGGATGAAGAAGAAAATAGCAGCGGCAAAGAGAAGATTGAAGAAAAGTACCCATTTTTGAAGGAATCATTTAAAACATTAGGATTATCTCCTGGGATTGAAATGGCATTGGATGAAAAATTTGAGAAAGGGAAGCTGAATGAATTGGAAAACAAGTGGAAAAGATTGAAAGAAGCTGAATTGGAGTTGTTTGTGCAGAGGCTGGATTTAGTTAATGAACAGGTTAAGTTAACATTGGATTTGATCAAGTAATGAACTCTTTTTATTGGATTGTTTGGTTTGCTTTGCCTTGAAATTTTGTTCTCAAGTCTTTGGCAAAGAGCAAAGAACGATCCTCTTCTGTGATATCAATTTTGGTTGTTGGTTAAGTTTGCTTTTTAGTTTCTAAAATCCCATTTTTTGTTGTGAGCATTAAGATTACTATAAATATATTACAGATCGTCCTATTGAATTATTGTTCGTATTCGACTGGCATTACTGAATAACAACGATATAATGTTCAAGTTATTCGAATTAGCTGAAATATAAACGTTTAATAATGAGCAAAATACATAAATCAAATAAAATCAATTCACAAGTATTGAGATTACCACCACCACTGTTATACTAACAAAAACTATCCATGTTCAAACTACAAGTAAAATCATTAAGTATTTTTGGCACCACTCAGCAACAGAACGATTAGTGTATATGGGTTCAAAAATAAAGGAGTAATATTGACCTTTGTTCTTAGCAAGCTGCAAATATATCCTCAATCTCGTGCTTCTGCAGTTTCTGGGTTCTGGAATTTTGGTACCTCTTTTGTCGTCATTCATTGTCAGCGGAATTAAAAAAAAATTAAGATGATATTTGATATTTGAAATCTAAAAGTCATTTTGACCAATTCAATAAATATTATTTTCATACTAAAGTTATATGTAATTCATAAAAAAAATTAAAAATACTATATTGTAAATTAAAAATTAAAATAATATATGAAACAAGTATCTACATGTATTACAGGTAGTTGAAAAACTAGTAAGTATAAATTAACTTATAAAATGATCTTTTATTATATTATTTTTAATTTTTTTTCCTAAAAATTTATAAATATATATATTTTTACATTATTTTTAAGTTTTTAAATTATTTTTATTTTATGGATGACGTTGTATATATCCCTAATATATATAGTTAAAAAGAACCTCTAAGAAAAATCGGAACTGAATGGGCCTGGAAGAAATAGGGCCCTAACCCAATAGACAAGGGCCAAGGCTTAAATTGTAGAAACCCACCACTAAATAAAATGAAGGCGGTGGCTACTGGCTAGGGTTTTCAGTGACAGTGAAATGCATCAGAGCACAGCTCCCACTATAAAACAGAGTTGTCGTTGGATCTGAGTTACGAAGCTGTAATTGAAATCGCCGGTACTTTTCTGCTTCTTCTTCCTTCATATAAGTTAGTTTAAATTCTAAGCTTTGCTTCTTTTGGCTTCATCTCTTTTATCAAATGATATGATATTAGCATTAACATGTCTCTAATGATGATTTTTATACTTTCGTTCTTCCGAGAAATTACACATGCGGAAGCTTATGGAGACCTGAGCTGAAGAGACATACATTTTTTCTTAATAATCAGGGTCTTAGTTAATCTGATTTTATAGCATAAATTGTATAATATCAGTATTTAATTGTTTTCTAAATAATTTTATTAGCCTCTAATGATGATGAACATAATACTTTCGTTCTTCCGAGATTCCTCATGCGGAAACGTTTTTGGAGACCTGAACTGAAGAGGCTTCTTTCCATATACTGATGAATATAACTCTTTTGATATGTGGACTAGCCATTTTATGATATGATTTCTGGTTTTTTCCTTTTGATATTGTAGACCGATGTGTTTTCTAACAGCCAAATCTCAATCCCTCACAAATTTAGGGTTTGGGTTGTGATTCCTTTGCTTCATTTCCTATTAAAACTAAGCTTAATAATGCTGTAAGCTTTTAGTAGCCTGAGCAGAAACAGTTCTGACTATTTTCAGTGTCTGATCTGTTTATTTGGAGTTTAGTTATAACTAGCATCTTTTGCCATTAGAGACCTGTATTTGAACTTTGAAAGTCATAACAAATAATGAAAAACGTAAATGACAACAATTATTTGTTTGAATTATTGATTTGGTTGAAATTGTTTTGTGCTACATCCAATGTTACTTTATGTGATATTCTATTATTTTGTAGAACTGAAGAAAGAAGATTTTCTGTTATGACCGTACTAAATCTGATTTGCTCGATGTGGTTTTATTTCAGCAATTCAAGCAATGCTTATAATTTTAGAAATTTGATATAAGATCTCTAAAATTTGTGTCTAAAACACCCTTGCTTGGATCCTACATCCAAATTTGGACGACCCTATCTTCTTTTGTACTTTACATTGCATAATTTTGTTTTGTTTTCAATTAATATTTTTTGTTATTTTTGTTTGAGAAAAAATAATAGTTTATTTTTGTTACTTCTGTTTTCAGCATCTTTGTTGAGGGAAAGCTTCAGAATCTGCTAATATATTTCAGATGAGGTACTGTCTTTTTCGTTTTGTTTTCAAAAGAATGTTCCTAATAAGCTCTTTAGTTGTGTTGCACTAATTATTTTTTGTTTTCTTTTATTGTGTTTCTTTACCCTTGCAGTCGGCCTATGGAGGAAGAGGTGAGATATGCTTCGTTCCTGGCCTTTTGTTTAATGTTGTTTACTTATTTTTTTTTTTTCCTCCATTGGTGTGATAGCGATGACTAGATATTTTGTCAAATGTTTAAAGATCAGACCCTGCAATTGTGTTAAGAGTTTCTGCCAGTATTAGCAGTACTTGGGAAGAGTTGTTATTTAGTGTTATATTTTTTCTTTCTTTGATATATTAATTATTAAAATAAGTGGACTTAGTCATACATTGTTTTTGTGGTTTCTTGAATTCCCTATTTCTCAGGCATCTGCTTTGTTTGTTTTATGAGCATCACTAAATAATATAGATTATGACATTTGAGTGAAAAGTTATAAGAAATTGTCTCTTTTATTTGTATTTCCAACATCACCTAATTACTGCTTTTGAAATTTCACCCTGAAAATTATCGTAACTGTTTCCTTGTTCAAATAGCTTTAATTCAACTTCAAATTATAAAAATTTTGGTTCAAATAGCTTTTGCTGCTTTATAATAACTTTGGTTCAAATAGGTTCAAGTGTTCTTAAAATTGTAATTCCTGGTTTCCTTTTTTCTAAACATTGATTTGAATTTCCATCAAAAAAAAAAAAAAAAACAATCACATTGATTTGATAGCTTCAAGTTCTATCTTGTCTTACACGTTTGTATGGTTGTATCTACAGGTTGGAAAGAATGAGGAGGAGGAGTTTAGCACTGGACCCCTTTCAGTTCTTATGATGAGTGTAAAAAATAACACACAGGTAATGTTAAGTTTTGTAGTTCACATATGCCGATTGAAATATGCCAGTTGAATTATTCTAACGGACAAGCCCTATAGGTTCTCATTAATTGTCGGAACAACAAAAAACTTCTTGGTCGTGTCAGAGCCTTTGATCGCCACTGCAACATGGTTCTCGAGAATGTCAGGGAGATGTGGACTGAGGTCAGGATCCCATACAGAACTCATTTTATTCTCTTAATGTTTTTTGTGTGCTAAATTGTAAAGGTAATGTGTGTTTGTAGGTACCGAAGACAGGGAAAGGCAAGAAAAAGGCCATGCCGGTCAACAAGGATAGATTCATAAGCAAGATGTTTCTCCGAGGAGATTCTGTAATAATTGTTCTGAGGAATCCCAAGTGAGGAAGAGCTGAGCTACTTTTCAAAGTTTATAGATATTTCGATGATGGCTGTTATTGTAAACCTGAATGACTCTTTAGAATTCCAGAAGGGTAGGAGAGAGTAGTGGATGAAAGTAGTTTATCTACTTTTGTGCATGTGTGCATTGTAATTGACTTCATTTGTAGGTTTTGTAGATGAGAAGTTGCAATTATACGAGTTACTAATTTCATGTTATCCATTTCGAGTCTTGTACATTTTCTTCTTTTCTCTGAAGTATTTAGAAGTTCCATTTTTTTATATTTAGGAAGTTTGCAGTTGCCAGGTTCACCAAATATCAGAAATGGAAGCTTGGGTGTTGAAGCATCGCTCTTTTGTCCACTCTAAAAAATAAGAAAACAAAGGTGTTTTTTTTTTTTTACATAGGTATTCTAATCTGTAAGGGGGATGGAAGGGTGTGGCTGAAACCTGCATTTCCCCGGTAAGTAGCTGTTCTAACCGCTGCGCCAACTCCTTTGTACGTCCCCAACCGAAACTAAGGTTCTAGTTTGCAGCTACTTATTAGCCGAAGGTCAATGGTGTGGAAGTTCAATTGGTAAACATCATTTTTTATTTTTTTATTTTTTACTTGAGCAAATAACATATTTTGTAGTTTAATGTAAACAAACATACATCTATTTAAATAATTTATTAGTCTTATGAAATACTGTTATGAACTTTGTAAACAGAAATTTCATTTTCTTCCAAATAAAAGTTTGCGTTTTTTTCCTTTCTCCAGCAAAGTGACAGAAAGGGACGAAATGTCCAATTGTATAAAGCACGTCTTTTCTGCTCACGTAGCAAGCCTTCGTTTCTTTGATTGTTTTTGTTGCCGTCAATATGGATGTGGATTTCAATCAGCTTTCTATTTCCGATGAGGAAGAGGATTCTATTGTTGTTACCTGATCTGTGGATACTATAATATAGCACCGTTAATGGGCAGGCTATGTCAATTGGGGATCTTGGAGCCAAAATATTCTTATTTAGGTTTTTCAATGAAGTTGATTATGAAAGAGTGCTTAAGGAGGGCACCTTGGATTTTCAGTAGGCACTTGCTTGTGTTTAAGTCAGGCGAAAATCCTCTTCATGTTCCTTTATTGTATGCTGATTTTTGGGTTATGGAGGGTGTTGCTAAAAGCCTTGGTTATTTGGTTGGGGGGCTTTATAGAATACGATGTTGTTACTAGCTCATCTATGGAGGAGGGATGAGTTGTGTAAACCATTGGCAGTATAAGAAGTGCTGCGAGTTGCGACAGAGAATCCGGCTCTTTAATAACTTCCCAACCAAGTACAGCTATATTGAGTAGTCGCAAATGTTTAAAAGCAAGCCCGATAGCTGGTCAACCAACTTATACCATCAGCGCATTTCCTTTTTTTCGTCATCCCCTACCAAAACTAGATTACTTGCTCAAGCTCTTCGCAAAGTGATTTGGGAAACAGAAACAATATATCAAATGACTTTAAACTTCAATAAAAACTATTTGCCATGTTCGAGAGTTGTTTAGCCTTCAAAGAATTAATTCTCTTCCAAACTTTATCTTTCACGAATAAAAATTAATTAATATATTAGAATTTGAAATTCTCTAATTATTAGATTAAATAGATTTGTTACACTCAAAGTGATATATTTATTTTATGGCTTAATATACAGTTTCATACCAAACGTTTATTGCTTTTCGAATGGAATTCTAACATTTGCATGTGCACAATTTGATAACTCGCATTATCATTTATTACAAAAATGACACATTTGCGGTTAGCATGAAACACACGCACCGTTTTAGAGACTAAAGTGCACTTTGTCAAAAAATTAAGGACCGAAATCGAATTGGCGTAATGTATAGTTTAACCCCTTTAACTATTTTCCGAACGAAATCTCAACGTTTGACTTTGCACAATTTATCAACCTCATATTATCAAATTTGTCTCAGTTTTTCAAACCAAACTTTGGAAGGTCGCCTCCGCTGCCACAGGCCGTGGATTGAAGAGCTATTACCACTATTTGCTAGCCCTCACCATGATGAGTCTCATGGTAGCAAAAGTTCATCGACCTGTAGTTGTTGGATGGTGAAAAAGGCATCTGAAATTTACTAAAAAACACTCGGTAGCCACATTGAAATCATTGATTTCATTGCTATTCAATGATTAGTTGATAGATTCAAGATTAGATTTGAACTCCACACATTTTGATGCCAAAATCATTGTTGTTCTTTTGCCAAAATGAGATATAATGCTGGGTCAGGTTGCAAGATTTGAAATCTTTTGTTTCATTTTTTGAGCTGTTACGGTAGCCGGACAAGAAAAATAAGACTATGGTTAGGTTGCTCTTGTTGAATACTTTAATTTAATATACTCATTTACTTCAATTGATGTCATATCTGAAAATAAGGTTTGAATTTGACAAATTTTAAAATGATACGAAAATAAGGTAAAAGTTCACTTTGGTCCTTTTAAAAATTTTCGTTTTAACCCTTAAATCGCTTGTATACTTGACACTATTTTGGGACGTGCGAGGTGTTGATTTATGCACACACCAATATATATGAAATGTTAAATTGTACAACAGACGTTAGGGTTAGGGTTCTATTTGTTAAAATAGCCAAACTAAATTGTATATTAAGCCTTCATTTTATTGTTCTCCTCCAAACTTTTAAGTTAAAAATTGAAAAAAAAAAGCTAAAAAATTTTTTTTAAGTCCCTATATTTTATATAATATTGAGATTCGATTTCTCTATTTTGTGATTATTATTTATAAGTTCATGCATATTGTATCTGTTACAATATTTATTCCATTCATTCAAAAAACTATTAAATTGAAGCAAAAAGACAGATATACCTCTAAAAATTGAATTTTTAAGTCCTTGTGTTTTGTGTAATATTAGGATTCAGTCTCTCTCTTACATCCTTCCTAAGACCACTGACACCATCACTTCTCCTCCTCCAATCAACACCACTGCTCCCTACATCTCCACCATGTCACGAATGCAAAAAAAAAAAAAAAAAAAAAAAAAAAAAAAAAAAAAAAGAACAATTAAAAAACAAAAAAAAGATGGTGAATTGTCATTACTAGATCAATATCTTCCAAAATAATATAATAAAAAAAATTTTTACAATTAGAAGAACCACTACTGCTACTTTATAATAAAAAAAAAA
>CANUEY010381822.1:0-10580 GCA_948099555.1 Croton setiger
AAGAGGGAGGGACGAACGCCACGGGGTAGAGAGGAGGGAGAGCAAGAGGGAGACGACGGCTGGAGGAGGAAGTAATGTTAGGTTTAGGTTAGGTTTTGGTTAACTTAGAATTAAGAATTAAAACGACGTAGTTTTAGTAAATGGGTATCGAGCTGCTCGCGAGCTTATTTAATGAGCAGCTCGCGAGCTTTTTTAAACGAGTTGTTCGTGAGCCCTATTAAACGAACTACTCGCAAGCTTTATTAAACGAGCTACTCACGAGCCGATTAATCGAGCTACTCTCGAGCTTTTTAAACGAGCTGTTCGCGAGCCTAACTGCTAAACGAGCCTAAATTTTTTGCTCGAGCTCGGCTCGTTTATTATCGAGCCGAGCTTTTATCGAGCGAACACCGAGCCGCTCGCGAACGGCTCGGCTTGATTGCAGCCCTAGCTACGAGAGGAAGGAGACGACTCAAGACTCCAATGGCTTAAAGACGTCGTCCGGGCTAATAGTTTTCCGAAACCGCAACATACGAAGGTTAATGCTAGGCCGTAAATTTGAAAATCTTGCCAATTTGATTTAATTTTGGTGTTAAATTATCCAATTGATCCTTGGTTAGAGGAGGAAGAAAGTTAAATTACCTTTATCATTTCTTAAAAATTTATGGGAAAAGTGGTGTTAAATTGAAATTTTGACTGATGGAATTAAAAAGGAAGAGATAAAATAATATATTTTTAAAATTAATGGACAAAAGAACATAATATTAAAAAACAACTAAACCATTAATTTTTATACAGTTTAATACCCTATCATTTTATTTTTACACAATTGATAAAAGAGTTATTCAACTAATTTAATTATGTTTCTTTTTCTTTGTCAAACAGTCCAAATAAAAAAAAACAATATAAATAAATTAAACAACTCTTTAAAAGAGCATAAATATCAAAATAAACCACCTAAAAAGGCCGAAATCACTAATTAGTATATATTTCAACCAAAAATTGATTGAAAACTTATAAAAAAAGCAAAAAATAGAAGAAAAGGGAAAATATGAATCATTGGTGGTTGGAAAAAAATTGACGATAATTCGAACAAGAAAAATAAAAAAAAAACCTAAAAACAACTAGAATTTTTTAGTTGATGATTTGTGATACAAAGAATTGCCAAAAAAAAAAAATCTTAATGGTCTCATTTTTGTTGTTCTGTTAATTAATTCATTCATTAACAGAAAATAACCTCTTTAATTCCAAATTCCAAAACCCTAACCTCCAATTTTAAAACCCTTCCACCTTCAAAATTTTATTCTAAAGATATTTTGTTTGATTTAAGGATGAGAAAGAAATTGAGAGCTTATTAAAAGAACATGTGTGAAGATCAAGTTCTGTATTTTTTCTTATAATTTATTTTTTTAAAATAAATTAATATTATTTTAAGATCAATTTATTACACCCTCTTGCTAATAAATATAAGCAATTTGACAAAACTAGTACAAGTTGGGGAGGAAATGGGCAAAAAAACTTAAAAACCATGAGTAAAATGACTGAAAATAAAGTTTAAGGGCCATTTGATTTGAGCATTCATCCTGTAACTGTTCGAAAAATCATCCTCTAGGCCGACGACGCATAGCACAAACTGGATATTATAATTCTATGGCATTCAGTACCATTTCCACCTTCAATCAAAACGCACCGTTGTATCTCCAATCCCACCACTGGAGGCCAACGGCGACACCGGGCATTCAGTCGGCGAGAGTGCCAATGGTTCGGTGCTCATTAATAAACCCTAACAGCAACAGCACCCTGAGAACATGCAAGAACTGCAAAACACAATTCGATCCTTCTCTCAATCATCCTCGTGCTTGTCGCTTCCATACTGCCCACTTTGGAGGTAACTCTATATACAATTGCAACATTAATCGCTTCAAATGTGCTGTGTCAATTTAGTTGGATTGTATTGAAATTCATTTGTCAGTTTGATTATAAACACAAATCCAAATTTCCCTCTTAACTGAAAAAGTAATTGTTGGCTAGTGTCTATATTGATTAAAGTTTGATACTATTTTGAACGAGAATAGCTACATTAATTATCTGGTTATTCTGATTTTAGAATCTTGTGTTCTTTTAGTATTGTCACTTCTCTTTGATCTCAAAAAAATTAAGATGCCTGCATATAGCTGTGGTTTTATGAGCATTATGCAACTCAATTGTGGCTAATGGTGTTCTGATAATAAGCAGATGCCTGCATATAGCTGTGGTTTTTTAGATGACTGTAATTTTTGATTAACGTGAAATCAGCCCTTATTTGCATAATTGCAAATTGCTTCAATGTTTAATACTCCCCCATAAGAAGTTTGATGATGAGATGATGTCAGTGAGGATATCACTAATTCATGATTTGACGAGGGATAATGAGCTATTGATGCTAATTAGAAATGATCTCATAGCTTTGCCACTCTATTGTTGATGCAAGATTATCCACCGATTGAATTGAAAATTGGCTTTCCTGATTATTATTGCCTAGTTTTAATGCATATGGTGTGTCGCTATTGATTTTTATGTAAAACTTGTAGATCATCCAAGTAGAAAAGGTTGAACATATTCGAATTATAGGAGCATAGAAAAAAGGATCTAGCATCTCTATGCATTTCTTTTCATATAAGCTTAGTGAAATGAAGGAGAATGAAACCTCAACTGGATTGGCACTCCACAAGTGAGTGTTGGAGTTTCGAAATTGGAATAAATTTGATTCATGAGTTGTTTCTGTTCTTGCTTTACCAATGGGTCATGTTTGCTTTTGATTTTCCTTCTAATTTGCTTCCATTTTAGGGGAAACAAAGAGGAAATTCGAGAGTGTTTACAGTGGAGGCACTATGGATACTCCTAACTCTGGCCGAGTTTTTCAATACTGGCATTGCTGTGGCTCTGAAGACCCTTTTGATCCTGGATGTACTGCTGCTCCTCACTCCTCCTATGACGACTAATGCGGTTGATTCATTCTTTCTACAACCAATCATGATTGTATTTATGGTGAGATTCCTATTTTGATACCATTACTCTTTTCCATATGAAAATGTTTTACTGTATTCTAATACCCCACCCACTACTGTGGATGTAAAATTACAGCCTACTTAACCAGTTAGCTCAGTGCATAATATTTTTCGTTTGTTCTGTGGCTTGAATAGTTTGGCGTTGTGCCCGTGTGTCTCATTTCCTGCTACTGAATATGTCAAAATCAGCTTATGTAACCAAGCATTTCCCATATATATCCTTTCTAACGCTTGCTTATTTTTCATGAACAAAACTCATACTGACATATAGAACGAAGTGCATGAAAATGTATGGGAGTCAGTTTGCTTTTTGTTTGTCTAAACATTTGCCTTTGGCAAATTATGGTCTCCATTTTCCTTTTCCCAATCCATAATGAGGTATTTTTCAGGAGTCAAAGCTGTCTGTTCCAGCTCTAATACTGAACTTGAGTTTTGCCTTATACCCAATCCTCATTAGTATAGTTTGATTCTAAGAATGGTCTGGTTTGTACAAGTTGGAGCCCGGTCGAATTTCTGCACAATGTATGTGAACTGTTTCAGTAATGAAAGTTTTAAAATATTTGAATAAGAATTTGTTAAACAAGCATCAAATGATGTAGTCGCAAGCCTTTTCCCTTTCTTACATCACCATGCTAGAATGAGGAAAAGAAATAGTAGTAGGATATAAAATCGAAGCATTCTCCCTATAAAAACCTATATATAATTTTTCTTTTCATTATTTTATTTCTTATTAACGTATTAAATTAATTGACAATATATTATTTATGTAATGAAATTTATGTTTTGTTATATTTTTCACAAGAAAAATTAAAACAGGTGAAGTTAATATAATAAAATTTTCAAAGGTATTTAATATCATACCTTATTATATTATATTAAATGTTCATAATTTTTTCATGAAAAATAATTTACTAATAATTGAATAAATTTATTATTGCTATTTATTATTAAAAAATAAATCATAATTAATGATTTGAATTCAAAATAAATGATTAACTATCATAAAAAATAAAAAGTTTTTTTTACTGAATATAATTATTTGAAAATAATAAAATTCTAAATAAGCTTCTGAATCATTTTTATCGTGTCAAATCGTAAATCATTCTTTAGGTTTTATGTATTATTATTATAAATAAAATAAAACACAATTAAAAATTTTGAGTGTGAATGAAACTTGATTTAAGTGAGATTGTAACAATACGCGTATAAATAGTAAATTTAACGATTTTTTTTTTTTTTTTGAGAGAACAAATAATTGAGTTAAGAAAAAATGTAATGAAAAGTGAAATCATGATTTGATGTTATTATCTTTTAAATTAGAATTTAAAAGATTAAAACTATCATATTAAAGAGTCTAAATTATTTCTTTAATGTTAATAATAAAATTTAATATTAGTATTACTTTGAGTTTTTATTTTAATGATGTCACGTCAACTAAGCAATTCTATATTTTAGAATGTGACAACTAAGCGTTCATTCATTGGGTTGACTCTTAAATATAATCTAATTCATTTTTTTTTCTACTTTTTAGAGTTTTAATTAATATTTAGTTTTGTAATAATTATTTTCAGGTTCTGACACGATTTATAGTTACTGTCGCCGGAACATGGCCATTCCGTCCAAAATTCACTCGTTGCTATAATATTGGTTTTGGAGTCTGAATGTTTTTTCAAATATGTAGAAATGAAACCAGAACCTTCCAAGTGGTTTTCGTCAACTTCCTACCTCAATTTTTTTTTTTTTTTAAAAAAAAAGAAAATATAGCATATATTATGATGGAAAACAGATACGTGCATATACAAGTTTTATATGGTTGCTAATTCAAATTTCCGGTTTAAAAATTTGATAATATTTTTTATGTTTATATATATATTTCAGCTAAAACAATTACTGTTTATAAAATTGAAATTATAAATATTTTCAATTGGAAAATATTTTAGACTTTAACAGAAAACTATGAATAATAAATATACTGATGCATATTTTTGAAGTAATTTGAAGCTATAGTTGTCTAAATTTATAAAATTTTGGAAGATGCAGAGAAATTATTCAAACGCGTTCATTGCAAAATATCTGCGGTTACTTAGTGGGGATAGTTTTAATTTCAATTATTGGATATTATATTAATTTAATCGTAAACTTCGCTTCAAATTAGAAGAAGGTCCAATTGGCCTACATTCTCAATTTTTAGTCTATATATATGCTCTCCAAACTTGCACGAGTTAATCATTTAAATAATTTGAATAAGAAAAATCATAACCTTCTTTTCTTTTTCTCCCTCATATTTACTAAACTTTCCATTTTAAATTCCAAAAACTATTCTAATCAACTTGAGTTGAATAAAATTAAAAAATACTTTGATTTTTCGTATAAAATCCGAATTGACAAACTTTTCCATTTTAAATTCTAAACATACTTTACTGTGATACTCTTTTATATTGGCAACGCTGTCCAAACTTTAATTCTGATCTTAGTTTGAGTCATTCTCTCATTATTCAGGAAATCAATCTAATTTGGCTAATTATGAATCAGTTGGGGTGGATGAAAAACGTGAATTGGATTCCCAACTTACATTTAGAAAATAATTTTTTGTTGAGTATTCTAGTACCATTCTTTTTCTTTGTATCTTATTGATTTTTGGTACTTTTAATATTAGTTTATTTTGAAATTATATGTATTTTAGCTAATTAAATTTATTTTTTTTATGGCAGAAATTATGCTTGAAAGAAATTATTTATTGAATTATAGTTTGTAAATATTTTTTATTATATTTTTTTTAGCTATTTTGAAGTTATATGTATTTAAATTAATTCTGTTCCAAGATTTATTCCGTTCGTCTAATAATTTGTAAGAGAATTCAAAATTTTGATTGAAAAGAAAAGGGAGAAATTGTGTTTGAAAAGAAGTATGACTATTCATATGTTATTTTAATTAAACTTTATATTTCAACTCACAGACATTAAGAATGAACATTAAAATGTCAAATTGTTATAATGAATTTTTGAAACCGAATCCGTATAAAATGCGTATACATACTTAATCTTTTCCTTTTTTATAGGTTAAAAATTTATTATCTGTATATATAACTGACGAAATTAAATACGAATATTTTATTAATTAATAGAGTACAACTATTTTTAGATTTATTAATTTTTGATAGATTCATACATATATATATATATATATATTTTATTTTGAATAATATTCTTTAATTATTTTCACTCTACCAAGTGAAGCAATTGACGTCAAATTGTATCCCTACTTTTATAATTCTTTCTAATTACTGAAATATTTTTTTTAATTTCAAAAAGTTATATCCGAATAATTTAAAAACGGATAAATCCGATGAAGTCTTCTAAATTTGGGATGTATGTTGATAAAAAGTGTTGAAATATGGGCAAATTGAACATCACCTAAAAAATATAGGTATCAAACTGAAATTAAAGGCCTTCACTTCAAATAAAAAACACTAGCACCGGCCTAACTGCTATTCCGACATCCGAGGCCAAAAACCAGCAATCACAATTCGACACGTAGTATTCTATTTCTTATTTAATTAAGATTAAAAATTGAAACGCGTACGCGGACACGTGTCAAGGCACAATTGGAATATCTTAAGATTCAAAATTTCGTGTCTATAAATAACAAAAACCAGCCGATCGATATCTCAATCAAACTCAATTCCTTTCATTTTATTTCATCAACAATGGAGTCCAATTCCCTTATTCTCTGTTCAGCTTTCTCCTCTCTTCCAATTCCTTATCCACAAGTGCATTTTCAGAAAACGAAGAAAAAACACGTCGTTTCATGTATCAGAAGAGATGAATACTCGTACGGAGAAATGCTTGTAGATCGAAGCATGATAGAGCTGAGAAAACGAATCCATGAAATGAAGATTATAGAGAGAAATTATGAGCCGCCGGCAAATTGGATGGGTTGGGAAAAGCAATGTTATGCAGATTATGATGATGTTATATGCAATTTTGTTGGATTTCTGCAACTGCATTTGATGAATACTAGGCCTTGTTACGCTCTCGGATTACTGTTTCTTATTACAATTAGTCTTCCCATATCTACGGTCGCGATTGCTCATCAGTTCGCCGAGGCAGCTAATGTAATCATCTCAACTGTTCATTTCCGTTGACTTTTTTTTTTGTAAAAAAAAAAATAAAAATTGTGACTGATAGTGTAGTGTTATGCAGGAATGTATATGGTAGGCTTTTGTGTAATATTTGGTTATTGATGTTTAGGATATTTAAGTTGGAAGATGGGATTATTTGGTTGTCTTCCTTCTTCAATATAAATTGTGTATGAATTTGTTTTAGCCTCAATACAATAAACAATTAAATCGTTCATTTGAAAACTATATATATTTAGAGTATAATTTTTAAAAAAGTAAGTAGTTACTTTTTAAAATAATTAATTTTATTTAATAAAATTGGTACGAAATACTTGAGAAAAGCTAAATACAACAGTTGTTTGAGCAACAAAATTTATTATTCCAGTAAACATTAAATATGATTAATATTGGAATCCAACATTAGACCTCAGAAAGCTAATATTAAAAAGAGAAAAGAAATAAGTCAAGTAAAGACACATTTTTGGTAGTTTATTTTCAATCATTTGCTGACATAAAAACCAAGCGAAATTTCAATAAATCCAATTATTTATGTTTATGTTTTAGCTTTCTCCTCAGAGGCCTAAGTGATGAGAGAATAAGTAACGATAAAACTTTGATGGTCATAAGATCTTCTCAAAGCAAAAGGTCTTTAGACCTTGGTTAAGAATGGTTTTTATTGGAGGTTACACAGAAATAATCATCTTCATCAGTGTTAATGGAGGAAAGAAAAGAAGAAGTATCGAAGAAACAGAAGAAGCAGCTTGATAAAGGTTGAAGAAGTTACAAACGGCAACGTTTCGATTAAAGCTATTTTTCATGTGACAATTAAAGTGGCACGTGAGCTCCTTTACTCTTCTCTCCTTCGTTCTTCTTAGTCTGTTATAAAGCCGTTGGAACAGCCAGCTCAGCATTCCATCCTCACGGAAGAAGCATGACACTTATTCTCCAACAATTTCAGTTTACAAGTTAGTTACGTAATTGATTTGGAGTACAGGTTTAGATTGTATATATAAGTAGTTTTGCAGGAGAGGAATATGTAATTTTTTTTCCTTCTTCCTTTTTCAATACTTTGTTCTTGTTATCTCTGTAATTTTCAGAATGTACAGTTAATGAATTTTGATTCATTGTTAGAATTTGTTCTTCATCTTATTTGTATCAACGGAGATCGATAGTTCCAATTTTAATATGGTATCAGAGCTGGTTTGATTCATTCATCATTTCCTTTGATTTCTTTTCTTGGTTGCTTGTTGAAATTTTTTTTCTGTTGAATCCTTCTGCTCTTTCTTTCAGATCATTATAGAAATTCATCATCTGTCACATTTCTACTTCGTTCCTATTCTTTTCCTTCTTCTCATTTCGTTCTTTCTTTCTTTCTTTCTTACTTCAATTCTGATTCCTTAAAGTTGATATATTCTGTATTGTTGAAATGGCAAACACAAGAATACATCCACATCTTCATGATCCGTCACATCCTTTATAATTGCATCCAAGTGAGCAAAGTTTCAATGTGATAATTAATATCACACTTACAGGAACAAATAATTACACAGTTTGGTCAAGATCTATGTTGATGGCCCTTGGAACAAAAAACAAGATTGAATTCATTGATGATACAGTCCCTATTCCAACAGAAGATGATCCACTTTTTGGCACTTGGAGGAGATGTAACATAATAGTTTTGGCTTGGATAAGAAATTCTGTAGAACCTTCAATTGCAAATAGCATTCTTTGGTTGGACAAGGCATGTGATGCATGGAGAGATTTGAAAGACAGGTTTTCACAACCTAACCAGTCCAGAATAGCTGATTTGCTTGAAGAAATTACTAGTTTCAGACAGGGAGAACTTTCTGTCAATGAATATTTCACTCATATGAAAATCTTGTGGGATGAAATGATGGTCTTGAGGCCTCTTCCTAACTGTGTTTGCAGGCCACAGTGTATATATGGAGTTGTTAACAGAATGAGAGAATATCTTGAAAATGAGCAGGTTTACAAGTTCCTAAGCGGCCTGAATGAGAAGTATTCTGTGGTTAAATCACAAATCATGTTTTGTGATCCTTTGCCGAACATAAATAGAGTATTTTCATTGGTGATACAACAAGAAAGAGAGCAATCATATTCATCCAGTCAAGAAACCAAACTAATGTTGGCCAGAAGTTACAGGCCAAGGCCATTTCAACAGCAAACAAGGCCTAGGGGGAATTTTCATTCAAATCTTGGATTGAAACATTGTATATTCTGTAATGGTGATAATCACACAAGCCAATATTGCTACAAAAGGTTTGGATATCCAGTTGGTTTTAGGCTAAGAAATCCAACTGGATTCCAGAATGCAGCAAACTATGGTCCTCCACAGCACACTGTAAACATGTTGCTGCCCAGTCCAGAAGCAGATTTAGCAGAAGATGACTACATGCCAAATTTCATGCCAGATGAGTATCCTATAAATTTCAACAAATTTCAAATGACAAATGATGATCAATATACTAAAAATTTACAAAATCAGACATGGTTTGCTGAAAGTCAACCCTCAGGTCAACAAAATCAAAAACAGCATGCTGTCAATCTTATCACAGAAGATGAACCAAAACTTACAAGGGAGCAGTGCCAGAAGCTGATTCAACTTGCAGAATCCAACATGACAGATGCTCACTCCAAAGCAGTATCTTTAAATCCACATGTAGTCAACAATGTTTTAGCTGCACATTTCACTGGATCAGTAGAAAATGAACAACAAGAAGGTGCAGCTGCAGGTAATTTCTATTCTCATCTTTGGATCCTTGATTCAGGAGCAACAGATCATGTTGCTTTTAAGCTGGAGATGTTTACTACACACAGAAGGATCAAACCTGTTAGAGTTAAACTGCCTAATGGAACTGTTGTTGAAGCTAGTCATTCTGGAAGTGTGGCGTTCTCCAGTGAATTCTATCTTACTGATGTCTTATACATACCTGGTTTTACATTCAATCTGATATCAGTGATCAGTTTAATAAAGCAATTAAACTGTACACTGTTTTTGATGAAAGACACATGTTTAATCCAGAAGAGGAACTCATAGAGGAAGATTGGTTCAGCTAGAGTGATTGGAGGTTTATATGTCTATCAACAACAAGAAGGTGATCCATTCAAAAAGAAAACAATGATGTTGTCAACATGCACAGCAAGCAGCAACTACAAGAAACATTTTGCAGCAGAAAATATTTGGCATTATAGATTAGGACACTGTTGATGCTCGTTTTGGATTTTATTTCAAAAGTGGTGATAAAATGTTTTTTGAATCGTGGTGCCGAACGAGTCGGTCTTAAAAATATTTGAGTCGCCACCCTTCGGGAACATTTTTAATTTTAAGAAAATTAATCCAATTTTAAAAAATTATTGACTCCGTTTAATTTTAAATGTAAGGCAAAGTCTGGAACCGAAGAATCTGAGTAAGA
>CANUEY010382085.1:0-16344 GCA_948099555.1 Croton setiger
TAGGATTGAAATCCATAAATATAAGTAAAAGAGGGACATTACGCTAGCTGGAGGATTACGTATTTATATGATCCTCTCTTGATGATATATACTATCTCACAAGCAGAAATTAGACAAAAAATAAAAAGCCTAAATACATAACAGAAAAATGAAAAAAACACACACATATATATATAGTAACACCAGGAGGATTGTATTTAATTATAACATATATAAATCCTCTCTTGGTGTGGTGATCACAGCAAAACTTGAAATAATTGTATTTTACGGAGTGTTTAGTTTCCTTGTCTGCAACTGCAAATAAACCCTGTTTGTTTCTACTTAATGGAATAGCCAAGCCTAAAAGCATAATTGACAAGATCATTTAACTCATCTAAGTCCACCTTTCCATCTCCATTAGCATCAGCATTACTTATCCCTCTACTGGTTCTAAACCCTGGAATTATCGCACCCAGATGCTCGAAAGCTTTCTTTATCTCGTCCTTGCTAAGAACATTGTCCCCATTCACGTCGAATTGCAGGAAAATATTCCTCAATTGTTTTTCAGTATACATTACTTGTGCATTTTTTTTGTTGATTTTGAGACAATCGCCTATATGACGCATGATTTTAGGGTTTAGAGTTATAAGTATTATACTATAAGAAATGATATATATGTATTTTTTTTTTCTGTTATAATATGGTTGTATGTAGTTGGGGGTTTATATAGCCAAGCCAGGTCTTCTCCATTACTAATATTCGAATTTATCTTCATCCAAAAGTGTGTTCTTCATGTCTTGAATGTGAATAATTTTGACCACACCTTATTTGAAAAATTCTTTCTGACTGGAATAAATAAATGGCACAAGGGTTCTTGCAGTGACGGGTATAGAATTTATTGGATGGACGGAAAAAAATATTCCATAGACAAAAAAAAAAAAAAAAAAACCAATGAGTATAGAATTTGTTAGATGATAATAACTCGTGTTTTAATTTTTGACACTGGAGTAATTTTATATAAATCCGAATAGTTCATATTTTTTAGAGGGTTAACGTTTAAAAAATAAAATTTACAATCCTAAAACTCAAATAAAAAAATTGAATACTTTTTTAAAAACATTTAAATCCATATTTTATATAAGAGAAACACATTACTAAGGAGGATTGTAAATTAAAAGCCTAAGTATATAAACAATAATTAAAAGCCTAAGTATATAATTAAGAAAAACATAAGCATAGCACCACCAGATAAAATCAAGATAATCATATATTATATTCGTATTCATCTATTTTGTTGATCAAATAAAAAGGAAGTTGACACTTATCTATAGGAATGTAGGTCAAAAGAAAAAAAAAAAAAATCTATGAGCATATATTTGTTTGTCCTTTCTATTCACTTTTTATGTGATTAAAGGTATTCCAAACTTTATATATTCATCTTTTTTATATATATATATATATTCCATTTCATGAAATATTATTAAAATAAATTTTTATGAGAAAAAAAATTATATTAAAATTTTTAAAATAAGTGTCACTTAAATTTTAATACGTGTTTTGTTTGCCTTTCTTCTAATTTTAATATGACTGATGAATTTGTAGTCATCAAATATTTGTTTTTTATATATGGTATTTTATAGGGCGCAACGCATACAATTACAAATTAGTTATCTGTAATATTTATTTTAGGAAGATTCATTAAAGTTTTTTTTTTTTTTAAAAAATACATATTCTAAAAAAGAATGAAATTCAAATTCTAAACTTTTAATTCAATACTCTACAAATGGAACTGACATTGGTTCTTAATTATTAAAGGTTCTTTTATCTTGCTAAAAAAAAATTAAAGATAGTTTTATGATTAATATGGGATTTAAATAGATATATCTGTCTAAATTTACATTGTATTTAAAATAATAAAAATAAATAAATAAAGCAACTATTCATCTGAATTATGTAATTTGTAATTTTTTTATCATTTTTTAAATTACACACACGTAAAACATCTATAAAAACTTCATTGCTGGGTAATAATTTCCCAGTTATCAAAACAATAATCAAGAATAATTGTACAATTTTTTTATCTTTAATATTTCTCATCCCAGTTTATTGGATTTACAATACCACAGAAAATAAAGCTTTAAGAACCCAAAGTACTATTTAAAAAGAAGAAACTAAAAGCTATAAAATTCACTTAATGCTGTAGCCTTGTCTTTGAGCATATCTAACGACGTCGTTGAGTTCATTGAAGTCGATGAATCCATCACGATTGGCGTCGGCATATCTCATGACGCGGGTGGCTCTAAAACCAGGAAGTTTTGAACCAAGTTGACGGAACGCTTTCTCCAGATCTTTCATGTCGAGACGATTGTCGTGATCGGCGTCGCAGTTTTTTATTATTTCTCTAATCTGTTCTTCGGTTAGAGGCACAGCTTCTCTACCAACACATTTTTCCATTTTCGCAAATCGATCGGAGTTTTGTGTTATACTGTATTTTTTCCCCCCTTTTTGGTTGGAAGAGAAAATGGTGTTTATATAGACATCTGTTTGTTGATCTTGCTTCGCACCTTATATTATTCTAAACATACACTTGTCGTCCGATATTCATCATGAGATAATTAGAATTTGTTCTCTAATTTTATTAAATTAATATTTTTTTAACAAATTTATAAAATTAATATGTTTTAATTTTAAAGGACCGTATTATTTAGTTTTTATGTTATTTTAGAAAATCACATGTCAGAACACAAAAACACGATTAAAAAAATTAATAATAGTTAAAATGCCATGCAACATGAATTTAATTTGCAAGAAAAATAAAAAATAGATGCAAATAAATTATTTTTTAAAATTTAATTCATATAAATTTATTTATTTTATATAAATTTTACATGTCTAAAAGTTATAGGTATTCTAAAAATATTAAGATGAATGAATTCAATTAATTTGATACAATTATGTTTAATTTTGGAGAAAATTATTGATCCTTGCTCGGAACATCATTTTGGTCAATAAAGATAAAATATCTCTTCATGTTCATACATGGCTACGAATATAATGACATGATATGCAACAAAATTAATTGAGAATTTTATAGTTCTAACTTTAAAATTCTCCATTAAATGTCTTAATATGATATGAATAATTTCATTGCAACAATAGTTAATTTAAGGACATATATGAAAACTTACTACATCTCCAATATAATATTATTATGAATTGAATTAATTTTATTTTTTAAAAAAACCATTATCTTAAACAGGAAAACTTGAAGCTTCATTATTGACAGAAATTTTGTTTAAAGTTGTTTTCTCTCTAACTTGTTTTTACAACCACAGACACAGACAAGAGGAATACTCCAGAGACCTTTAGTTTTAAATTAAAATTTAAATACATATTTTTTTGAAACACGATGTTTCGCTTGTCAGCTAAAAAACAGGGGTTAAGCATAAACCAGAAGCTGAGAATCCACAAAAACAAATCCAGGATGTTGAGCAAGTAATATATTCTAATTACAAGGCAATTTTAATTTGTTAGTTAATTTTGTGAGGCAAAGAATGTTAGAATCTTAATTTCTTTACTTGAACCTGAGAATGTATGAAATGCAAGTTATGCTTGTACTCTCCATTGTAATTCGTCATATTAGTTTCTAGGCAAGTCATCCCTAGTCTTGCATTTCCTTTTCTCCTTTTCTATTCCAACAATTCTCCCAAAAATAAAGCCAATCGCTCAAAAAACCTTGACCAAGGCAATCTGTGGTCATGTCTGCTGCGCTAGCTCTATACCATTTGATGCAAAAGCTTAATTTCCTCAAAGAAGGTGGCAATACCAAATTGAAGAAGCATATAAAGGAAATCAAGCAAAAGTTGATAGATGTCCGAAACCAGTTGATGGGAATACAAGCAAGCAAAAAAAATCCCAAGGATGATAAATTGGAGAAGAATCTTCTGAAAAATATTTACAATGTAGATGACCAGATTGATGCCTTCTTTGTACAAATGGAATTACATAAACGTAAACGTTTTACAAAAGCTTTTTTTGTCAATCGATCCATGTCAAAGCTCGCTCAAAGCATTCAGTCCTTTAGAGAGGAGATTGATAAATTCACACAAGAGTTTGGTAAATTCAAAATCGAAGATACACCAAAAGAAAAAGAAAGAGAGATCCTTGCAGAAGAAGAAAGCGAGAAACATGCAGAACAAGCTAGCGATAAACCTGCAGAAGGAGAAATCGGGAAACCTGCAGTTCAAGCTAGCGAGAAACCTGCAGAAGGAGAAAGCGGGAAACCTGCAGAACAAGCTGGCAAGACACCTGCAGGAGGAGGAGAAAGGGAGAAAACTGCAAAAGGAAAAATCGAGAAACCTGCAGAACAAACTAGCCCTGTTGATGATCAACCTGCACTTTTTACCAATATAAGTGCTGAACCAGACAAAAAACACAGTGAACCAGGAGAAGTAACTTCAGATCTTTCAGATGAAGATTCAGAGTTTATAGGTCGAGAAGACGAAGTAAAATTACTAATTGAAGCTCTACTTAACAACCGCAAATTGTGTTTTCTTGTTTCAGTGGTGGGTGCTGCTGGTTCTGGAAAGACAACACTGGTGAGGAATGTTTATAACAGAGCTATTGTTACACAGCATTTTCCACTGCGTGCTTGGATTAATGCATCAGAAGAGCTTTCAGAATCTGGATTTGATGATGTTGACCAGAAAATGAAAAATCTGATGCTTGATATATTGAAACAAGTTACCGCAATTAAAGATGAGGAAAAGCTCCCACTTGATAAACTGGAAGAGAAGGTTCGTAATTTTTTCATCCGGAAGAGGTTCCTAATAGTCTTAGATGATGTCAAGGCTCCCAATATCCAGGCAAAACTTGAACAAGCATTTGCAAACTCATTAAATGGCAGCAGACTGGTTTCCATCACTCGTGACAAACAAATAGCAATTCCAATAAATGACAAAGGATTCAAACTTATTGAGCTCCTCAGTTTAAACAAAGAAAAAAGCTGGAAATTGTTCATGAAAAAAGTACCAAAAATTGAAGGCTTAAATGATCCATCAAAATTGCAGATGCTAATACAGGAGAAATGTAAGGGTTTACCACTTACAATAGTTGCTCTGGCAGGTCTCTTATCTACCAAAAATCCAAGCACCTGGACAGAACAAGTGGAACATCTGGATTTTGGTAAAGATCCATCCAAAGCTATATTAAGTTTGGCCTATCAAGAACTTCCAGCAGCCTTAAAGCCATGTCTTCTTTATTTAGGCATTTTCCCCAAAGAGTATGAGATCCCCGTTCGGAGGTTGTACCGGTTATGGACTGCTGAAGGGCTAGTGACTCGAGCACCCAAAGATGAAATACCTAAAGAATTGTTTGATACATCATTGAAAGGCGAAACCCCTGAAGAATTGGCTGAGAGTTATTTGAATGCACTGATCACAAGAAACATGATAGAGGTTGCAAGACAGAGATTAGATGGAAGTCCCAAAACATGCCGTATGCCAGGTATTTTACATGATACTACTGTGTTTCCATATGCCACAGAGGTTGGTTTTTTTAATGTTGTTAAGAGCCAGAATTATCAGCCAGAAGAAAATGTAAGGAGAATTGCTGCATATGCGGATATCAGTAATCATCCTTTGCATGATCGTTTAGATAATTTACGTTCTTATATATCCTTCAACACCCGGAAAGGAGATACTCCTGCAATTGAAGTTGATAAGTTTCTCAACCTGATGATTAGAAAAAGAGGCTTTTCATTGCTCACAGTACTTGATCTAGAAAAGGTCTATAAACCAGATTTGTCTGATCAAGCAATAGAAAAACTCATAAACTTGACTTATCTAGGCTTAAGATGGACTTTCCTAGATTCAATTCCAGAATCTGTCGGAAATCTGCCTAATTTGGAAAGTTTGGATGTGAAGCACACAAACATAAACTCCTTGCCAGTTTCCATTTGGAATTCGAAGAAGCTGAGACATTTGTATATGAATGAAATCTACTTAAATTTGCCCTCCGGAAAGCCACCAAGTAGTGGTGCTTTGAGCAATCTATTGACTTTGTGGGGTCTAATAATAAGCAAAAAAACTGGAAAAGACTGGTTGAATAGTTTGGTTCATCTGACTAAATTAGGAATCACATTCCGTTTCAAATCCCCTCAAGAGATAAGTCCTTGGATTTCTAAATGCGAAAGACTTAAATCCTTGAAGTTGAGGTCAATAGACGAATATAGCAGGCCTTCAGAACTCAAGCTGGAAAGTATGAAGAAATATGACCTTCTTTCAGAATTGTATTTGCTTGGGAAGTTATCACAGAACATTAAAGCTCTTGACCTTCCCACAAATCTCAAGATGGTTACTTTGTCAGTGTCGTACTTAGAGGAAGATCCAATGCGAACCCTGGGGCAACTACCTCATCTGAGAATTCTTAGACTCTTTGCTCGTTCCTACATAGGGAAGGAGCTGACCTGCGAAACTGGAAAATTTCCAGAACTCAGAGTTCTGAAGCTGTGGATGCTAGAAAATTTGGAGAAGTGGATTGTGCAAGAAGGTTCCATGCCTCGTCTCAAAGAAGTAGAGATTAGACGCTGTGACCGACTCAAGGAAATTACTGGTTGCCAACAGCTCAAGTCCTTGAAGGACTTGATTCTCACAAATATGCCCACCACATTTGCGGCAGCAATTAAAAGCACCATGAAGGAGAAAAACCTGATAATTAACAAATGGGAATTTTTGCCTCTTCCAGTGAGTCCTCCCCTCAGTATATGCCGTCATTTTATTTATCCTTCTCTTAAGAATAATTTGTTGTTTAAATGTTTGTTCTGAAATTCTTCTATGATATATTTTATTTTGTACTATCATTTAACATGATCATTCATGCAGAAGCATAATATGAAGGACAATCTTCCATGCACAAGTGATGCTCGGGCCACCCAAAAGTTCTTACGCTCATAAAAGGAATGTTCAATAAGAAGAAATGAAAGTTTTTAGTCAGCTGCTTAATTCAAATAAAGTCAAGTTGTCGTGGTTGTTGCTTGTTTTTTCTTAATTGAAGTATTTCGCTTGTTGTAATAAAAGGATGTTTGTTTGCAAAAAATAAACTTATAATTTTTAATTTGAACTTTCCTATTATTTTTCTAGCACTGTTCATATTCATAACCATAAATAGAAATACAGAGGTAGTAAAAATACTGCCAGAAACTGAGTTTATTTCCAAGGATTGTCTGGGTTTTAAAAAATAATTTGGGATCACCTATTTTATGTGTAATTAAAGAAAATAGCATCTAATTTTTTAAAATGAACAAAATAACATATATATATATTTAAAATAACTCAATATTGCCCTTAATAATAAATAATAACAATTTATATTAAATAATAAATAATACAAAAAGGAAACATAATAAAAAAAAAAGATTTTTTTTACCACAAATATTTATTAAAAAAAAAACTGAAATTTTCTATTATAAACAATTCTAAAAAAAAAACTAATTGGATCAACAAATTATATATATTAATATATATAATATTAATTACATAGTATATATATCAATATATATAATTCATATATACTGATATATATGAACTTTATGACAGTATATATATCGATATATATTATTCATACGTATTGATTTATATCATCTTTATTACAGTATATATGATTTGTATGTACTGACATAAGTGGACTATATATAAACTATATATACTGCAATATTATCAGTATATATGAATTATATATACTGATATATATATTGTCATATATACTGCTATATATATACAAGCAGTGAATATAACTCATATATAATGGTGTAAATAATTCATATATACTGCTATACATACAACAATAAATATCATATATATATAAGCATATATAAATCACAAATATCGGTATATATATTGTCATAGATACTGCAATAAAAACCACATATATCAAAATATATAAATCATATATACTAGTATATATACTGTCAGATCAAAAAATCAGAAGTTCCCTCTTTTTAATTCCTAACATTGTTGCTACTATTCGCATGACTTTCAATTGACATTTCATTAGAATCATCAACATCAACTGTGCCATATATTGAAAAATCAACCCACTAAATCTCTAACTAGTGATAGAAGCCAACATGTCTGATAACAAAGAAGAAGAAGAAGCGGAAGAAATCAAAAACAGTTGCGTGGTAAACAAGTGTGAAAGTGGCAGAATAAATGAAAGTGGGAGGATTCTTAGGCTTTTTTAAGGAAAATTAAAATTAAAATTTAATTAATAAAGATTTTAATAGTTAAATCATTTTTAAATAGAGAGTTATTTATGTCGGTTATATAAAAAAAAAAAAAATACTTTTATCGATATTTCCTACCATTTTTCAAATAATTTGAGTATATATTAAAAAGGATAGTAGCAATTTGCTAACAAAAAGGACGAAATTTTCTCATTTATTTGCAGATATGAAAATATTTAAATTTTCCTACTATCTGCATACCGGTAGAGAAATTTCCCCTCTCGTCAGCAAACCAAATGATAACTTTAACACAGAATTTTATATGATTCAACCACCATACATCATTTATTCTCTTTTCTTTCTTTAATTTTACCTTTTCTTTTTCCTGCTATATAAGTTAAGAATTAAGTCCTGCCTTTTGCTTTTATTAACAAACAGTTTGCTTTTAACTTTATTATTTGCATTAGTTGGTATGGAAACTAGGTATAAGCTATTATCTGTATAAAAAGAAAAATTATTTGCATTTCAGCTATACTTTACCTATCTACAGGTCTTGTTCATATACACATATACTAAAATTAATCATATTTGAAAAAGAAAAAAGGTAATTGCATAAAGTAAGAGATTAATTAAACCCTGAAATCCCAAAAATCTAAATTCTGAACTCTATATCCTGTTGGTAGCTGCAATTTGTACTTCCCTGATAAATTTTAACACCGGATTTGTTTTGGACTGTGATACATAAAGGAGAACTGATAAAATCTAAAGGATATTCAGATTCATTTTCTCATCCTCTTTTCAGAACAATGGATTGCTTCTTGAAAGAGTTTACTATATTCCATTTATGACGCATGAATAAGCCCCATACCAATATGATTCCATTCTATTCTCCCCAGAAGCGTGAAGTTCCCTTACTTTCTAGAACAAGAGTTTCCACTTGGAAGCATGATCCCAGCAGGTAATTCGTTAATTTCCACTTGTTTATAAGTTTGTTAGTTTATTTCTTTTTCCGTATCGAATTGGGATTTTAATGCTTACACATTTCTAATTTTCAGTTGTTACCGGATTGATTTACATAAAGGCGAGAAGCAGCTTGGAAATATTCTCTACAACATTGAGAAAATTGTGGAAAAACTGGGAACTGCGCTTTCTTGTTCTTCTCAGCCTCATTTTGCAGATAATACTCATCTTTTTCGGGAACCGAAGGAAATTTTCAAGCCGAGTATGGGTTCGTATACTGTTATGGAGTTCCTACTTGATGGCAGACTGGGTAGCAACTGTTGCTCTTGGTGTGCTCTTGAACAACATGGGAGACGTGTACGAGGACAATAAACTGGGTAAAAAGGTCAATTTGGATGCAGACACGCAGCTTACTGCATTTTGGGCGCCGTTTCTTCTGCTGCATTTGGGCGGTCCTGATACTGTCACTGCATATTCTTTAGAAGACAACGAACTGTGGTTGAGGCACCTTCTTGGTCTTGGAGTACAAACAGGAGTTGCATTTTATATATTCCTCCTGGCATGGACGAGTTCTATCTTTTCCATTCTTACCATGCCAATGTTCTTCGCAGGAATTATCAAATATGGAGAGCGCACATGGTCACTTAGATCAGCAAGCAATGAAGAATTGAGAGATTCCATGATTACTGCTGCAGATCCTGGTCCGAATTACTCCAAGTTCATGGAGGAGTTCACTTTAAAGCAATATGAAGGGTTTTGTGTAGCAGCAGATGAAGTGCTTGAGAGGCAAACGGGCCCAGATGTTTCTTCCACGGAAGATAAAACCATTCAAGATTCAAGTGAATTGCTCAAAGCTGATTACTTATTCCAGAGTTTCAAGCGTCTCTTTGTTGATCTCATCCTCAGTTTTCAAGATCGTGACAATAGCCAATCCCTGTTCAAAGATATATCCTGTGAAAAAGCTTTCAAAGTTGTTGAGATTGAACTTGGATTCATGTATGATTTGCTTTATACTAAAGGATCAATAATTTACACAGGTTGGGGTTGTTGGCTTAGATTCTTCACTCTCACGTCTACCTGCATTGTATTGATCTTTTTTTCTTTATCCAACAAAAAAAATTGTACCAAGATTGATATAGCCATAACCTTCCTGTTGCTGGTTATAGCTATTCTTCTTGAGTTATGGGCAGTGTTTTTACTAGTCTCCTCAGATTGGACAAATCTTTATCTGTCTAAAAACAAAAGTGCAATGAGCAAAGCCATCAGTTTTCTGCAGATATTTAGTCGTCAAAGATGGTCAAACTCCTTGGCACAATATAGTTTATTGAGCTACTGCCTCATAAATCAGCCTCTGATCGGCAGAAAAATTGATAGGTTATTCGGCGTTGACCAAATACAACAACACTGCCACATGACTTCTGCGGACGTTACAGATGAGATGAAAGATTTCATATTTTCGAATCTCAAGAGGAAATTTGACAATCTCATGAAGATTAATGAAGGCGAAAACTATCAAGAGGAGCTTAAAAAGCTGTGCATGTATCAGGGGGCCCAAGTCGTTGGTGATTTTTCTCAACTGAAATGGAGTGTGGAAGCAGAGTTCGACCAAAGCATTCTTATTTGGCACATTGCAACGATTTTGCTGCAAACTATAGAGCTAAATATCAGAATTGATTCTCAAGGTATGCAGAGGAAGAAAGAAAATAAGCTGCAAAGTAGGCCAAGAGAGAAAAAACGTGAAACACAGCAAAGGGAGAAAGAACCAATAAATGAAGTGCCAAGTAAGCAACAAGAGGAACAAAGTGGAGTGCTGAGCGAACAACACACACAAGGATCAAGTGGGCAAAATAAGCAAAGAACTCAAGTGCCAAGTGTACAAAGTGAGCAAAAAAATCGGGAGACAAGTGGGCAAAATGAGCAAAAAAGTCAAGTGTTAGGTGTACAAAGTGAGCAAAAAAATAAAGCGTCGAGTTTGCAAAGTGAGCAAAAAAATGAACTGTCAAGTGGGCAAAATGAGCAAAAAACTAAAGCGCTGAGTGTACAAAGTGAGCAAAAAAATGAGACAGGTGTGCAAGGTGAGCAAAACAATAATGTGTCAAGCATGCAAAGTGAGCAGAAAAATGGATTGTCAACCGGAGAAAGCGAGCAGAAAAATGAAGAAACAAGTGGGCATAGTGAGCAAAAAACTGAAGTGTTGAGTGGGCAAAATGAGCAAAAAACTAAACTGTCCAGCGGGCAGAGTGAGCAAAAAGATGAAAAGCAAAGTGGGCAAAATGAGAAGACAGCTGAAGTGTTGAGCATGCAAAATGAACAAAAAGAAGAACAGCCAAGTGCACAAAATGAGCAAATAGTTGAAGAGCCAAGTGTGCAAAATCAGCAAAAAGTAGAAGAGTCAACTGAGCAAAACGAGCAGAAAGTTGAAGAGTCAGCTGGACAAAATAAGCAGAAAGTTGAAGAATTGACTTGGCAAAATGAGAAGACGGTTGAAGAGCCAACTGAGGAATACGAGCCCAAAAAAAGTGAGGATGACTTGAAAGAAATAAGCAGGACAATATCGCAGTATATGCTGTATCTTCTGGTTATGCGGCCTTCCATGTTGCCGATGGGCATCGGGAAGATTAGATATCAAGACACTTGCGCTGAAGCAGAAAAATTTTTTGAAGAGCATGAATCAGGGGAATCTGGTATCCAAAAGCATAAAAAAATTTTCTTCCGGATAATCAATCTTTTCAAAAAGAGAAAGATCGATGAATATGACATTAAAGCCTGTGAAATGTTACTTAATGTGAACACTGCAGTTCCACCAGTGAAAGTAAAAGGAGACAGAAGCAAATCTGTGTTATTTGATGCATGCAAGCTGGCATCAGAATTACAAAACATACCAATCAGGTGGGAGTTGGCGGCCAATGTGTGGGTGGAAATGTTGGTTTATGCTGCTAGCCGGTGTAGAGGACTCAATCACGCTCAGCAATTGGGACAGGGCGGAGAACTTCTCACTCATGTTTGGCTCTTGATGGCACATTTTGGTTTAACTGAGCAGTTCCAGATATCACATGGACATGCACGAGCCAAGCTTAACGTGAAATAATAAGCTAAAAGATAATACCAGCACAAGGCAATAATCCAGGTACTATAGTTCGGTTCTTTATTGCAGTTTTTCTTGTGTGTTTGTATGAATAATTGTTCTTGGACTTGCCTTCATTATTTCAGTGTATTATTTGAAGGTATCATTTATTTATTTACTTTTTTCCTATCATAAAGTACTCTTTTCCTAACGTCCATACACTATGTCAAGTGTTGATGGGGAAGCCGGGCGGCTTTGGGTTTAATAATCTATATTTGTAAAAGTTTTCCTGCATATTATGGAAACAAACTAATTTATTCTACTGATAAAATATATATATATCTGCCGATTTCTGTACGCATAATTTTGAAGTTTCAACAGAGTTATTTGCTTTTTATTCATGTAAAACACAATCTAATTTGTTGATTGTCATGAAATGGACTAGCATTTGAATCAATCACATGAAGGGTATCCACAAGGGAAAAAAATTAGGAGATTTACAGCAGAAATTATTGGTTGAATGAACCTTATGAATCGATTTAGCTCTAATTTAAGAAAGTTTGGAATGGTTTCAACAGCAAACCGATACACAATTTATATGACTTAAGAAAAATAAAATTCTTATTAGATTAATAAAAAAGAAAGCGAAACCTATTTATTTGATATTTCAATACCAAAAGGGGACAAGCATCACAAACAGTACATTTTTGAAAGCTACAAAACGTATCAAAAGCACTCTGTTCCAGCTAGGCAATTATACAAACACGTTCTAGGCAGTAAGAAAACACACACTCATAGTAAAAATGGCATAGCTACCACAACATATGGAATGGACGATCCAGTAAACTATACATTGAATCGAACTGAAACACAAAGAATAAAGATATAGAAAATAAAGAACTAACTTGTAATCTCACGTGATTTGGATACTTTCTCAAAGTTGGATTCTTCTTCACCGGTTGCTTTTTCTTGGCTCCATGTTTCATGGTCTAGGATGATTTGATTGATTCTTCGCCTATTTATACTTCCGTGTTAGAATTAAATTATTTTCAAGTCCTTCCATTCAAAATATACAATTTTAATGTCCTACTAGTTTTCTATCAGCCTATAAAGTCTTTCTGTTCAATTTAATCATTAAAGACTAAAATACTCTTATTTTATATAAAAAAAAAATTATTTCAGATCCTTTAAATTTAACTTTAATCCACCTTAGCTCCTTCCTAACCCAAAAAAAAAAAATAAATAAAACAAACAAATCAACTTTCAAGTTGCGCAACACCTTAAACAAATCAAGAGCGTCGCCGCCCAAACGAGCAGTCATCACACAAGACGAGCCTTCCTCTGCCACTACCATCATTCTTTGCCTTAGCCACAATTTTGATTCTCAAATCGCGAAACCAGAATTGCCATTGAACAAAACTTCAGTCGTCGACCTATCCTCCACCCACCTCTGAATTCACAAACACAACCATCCACTCCGCTACTACCATCACCCTCACCCCTACCATCACCATTACAAGCAGAAACAAAATAGAAATCAACAACCACCAAACTCACTTCCTGCCCAGACCTCTAATTTATTTTTAATAAAAAAATATTCTGAAAATTACTCTTATGAAAAACACAAAGAACTGTTTAAGAAATCGAACAAGTTGAGGCGAGAGGCTGGTTCTCGCCGTTGCTAGCTGTTCTTCATGGCGAGTCGGAGGTCGACGCTCAAGGTTCATTTTTGGTTATCGAAGCAGTTCGAAACAGAGAGGATATTTTGTAGCTCCTTCTCATCCTCCGTCCAATAACCAACAACAAAATGTGTACCAAAAGAAAGGTCTCCTCCTGGGCTTTCCAATAGTGGTCTCCGATCAAACGTCATAGCACCGGAGCTCCGTCAATATACGTCCAAAACTTTTCGGCTCCCTAAATAGTACCTGAAACTTCAATCTAATTTTCTTCCCCTTCGTCTCCAATTGGACTTCCTCTAGTCATCAGTGAAGTCATCGTCGACTGGGCTTCCATTCAATGGTCCTAGCTCGCCGGTCAGAGGTGGTGGTGTAGTAGTGTCGGCAGGAGAGTGTGTTCGTTTAGATACCAGATGGATTAGGGTTGGTTTCTGGACAATGTTGTAATTGAATTCATACAGAAAGCTTTATTTTTATTCCTTTGTACAGATTATAGTTTTATATTACAAGTTGAATATATGTAATTGAATGTAGAATATTTGATAATAAAAATATGATATGATTCTGATTTCTTTCCTTGTTTCTGCTTGATTCTTGTTTCTGCTTGATTTTGTTTCCTTTCTTTCACTCCCCCTCAAGTTGAGTCGTAGGGTCTCCTATGCTCAACTTGCTCAAAACTCTGTTAAATGACTTACCTGGAACCGTTTTGGTCAGTATATCAGCTAGCTGGTCTTCAGATCGGATGAAAGGAAGACATATACTTCCTTCTTCCAGTTTCTCTTTGATAAAGTGTCTATCCACTTCTACATGCTTTGTTCGGTCATGTTGAACTGGATTTTCTGAAATACTGATTGCTGCCTTATTATCACAGAACAACTTACAGGCATTTTTAGGTGGAAAACCAATCTCTGTAAGAAGTTTCCTTATCCATAAAACCTCTGCCAAACCTCGAGCAATACCTCAGAATTCTGCTTCTGCACTTGACAAAGACACCACTTTCTATTTCTTGCTTTTCCAGGTTACCACATTACCTCCTACCATAGTAAAATATCCAGATGTTGACCTTCTGTCAATCGGATTACCTGCCCAATCTGCATCTGTGAATGCTTCTACTTCTAAATGGTCATTCCTTTGAAACACTACTCCATGTCCTGGAGATCCCTTCAGATACCGGAGAATTCTGATGACAGCATCCATGTGTTCTTCCTGTGGCTTATGCATGAACTGACTCACTACCCCAACTGCATAGGTAATATCAGGTCTAGTGTGAGAAAGATAGATGAGCTTTCCAACCAACCTCTGATACTGGCCTTTGTCTACTAGTTCAGCTCCCTCAGTAATCTTTAATCCATGATTAGGAATCATCGGTGTATCAATTGGCTTGCCATCTAACATTCATGTTTCTGCCAAGAGATCTAGTACATACTTCCTCTGAGAGATAATATTCCCTTTCCCGACCTTAGAACTTCAATTCCTAGGAAGTATTTCAGTCTTTCCAAGTCCTTCATTTCAAATTCTTTAAACAAGTCTCTCTCTTAGCTCTTGTATTTCTTCATGATCATCTCCGGTAATTATTATATCATTCACATAAATAATAAGACAAGTTATCTTTTCTCCTCTTCTCTTCAAAAATAGAGTGTGGTCCGAGTTACTTTGATAGTAACCATGCTTTTTCATCACAGTTGTAAATCTTCCAAACCAGGCCCAGGGTGACTGTTTTAGACCATACAAGGCCTTCTTCAATCTACATCCTTCTCCAACTTGGAATCCTTCTGAAAAACCAGGCGGAGCCTCCATATAAACTTCCTCCTCTAAATCACCATGAAGAAATGCATTTTTTACATTAAACTGATGTAGAGGCCAATCATAATTTGCTGCAACAGAAAACAATACTCGGATGGTATCTATCTTGGCTACTGGAGAAAAGGTTTCTGAATAATCCACACCATATGTTTGAGTATACCCTTTCGCTACCAGTCTGGCTTTGTATCTTTCGACCGTCCCATCTGCTCGATGTTTTACTGTAAACACCCATTTGCATCCTACTGGTCTTTTTCCCTCTGGTATTCTGCATTTCTCCCATGTACCATTCTTCTCTAATGCCTCCATTTCTAGCTCCATTTTCTTCCACTCGGAACTGCTACTGAGTATATGGATTTTTCAAAATCCTTTGCCATTTTTGTCATGCTCCCCCTGACTAAATTTGCTGCTGGATATCTTGACCTCCGAGGTTCGTATTCCGGCTCATATCTTTTTGGTGGTATCCCTCTGTTGCTTCTTGGTGGAAGGGCATATTTCTCCTCCATTGGTTCTTCAGGTACTGCAGGATTAGTAGGTTCACCAGATATATGTAAAGAAGTATCTGAAGAAACTTCTAGATGAGAATCACTGACCTCAGGTATATTACACGAGGAAGGATCTGGGTTAGTAGACTGAAGTTGCTC
>CANUEY010382208.1:0-12543 GCA_948099555.1 Croton setiger
GGGGTTTCAGTACTTTTGTAAGGAGAAAGCATGTTGATTCTGTTTTGGTTAAGAGAGAGGGTGCTCAACAGTTGGCTAAGAAGCTTTCTGCTATTGACCTTGTTGCTATCGGTATTTATCTAAATACATGAAACTTTCAATATTAATTTCGAATTTCTTTCTATGCTAGCTTTGATTTTGGCTTAGAGTTTATCTAAATGTCTTTTCTTTTGTTTTCATTGCTGGAATAGCAGCTGCTCTTTCAGCTTTTTGTTATGCAGAACTTGCATGTAGGTGTCCATCAGCTGGGAGTGCCTATCATTATGCATACATCTGCATAGGAGAAGGGTAAATTGCAAGTAGTTATGAGAGAATTGATTTATTTCTTTATGTAAATGGATGAATCAAAAAATACAAAACCTACAATCAATAAACTCAGAGAATAAAATATAACTGATGACAATATTTTACTAATTCATTTTGGTATCCTTTGTGGTGATTTGATTGTTGTTGTCTCTTGTAGTGCTGCATGGTTAGTGGGTTGGGCATTGATTCTATAGTGTTCTTTTCATTCATTGGTTTTGATGTTGTTGCTAGCACAGCTGAAGAGGTAATTATGCATTTGAGGCGATTGATCAGTAGTCATAATAATTAGAGAAAAAGAAACAGGAGAGAATGATATTTGTTTGCAAAAAGATTTTGTTTTGCACCTTTAGCTTGTGAAACTTGCCATATTCTTTTTTCCCTCAATTATAGGTGAAATTTCCTCAGCAAGATTTGCCGCTAGGAATTGGGATTGCATTAGCTATATGTTGCGTTTTGTACATGCTTGTGTCTGTTGTTATTGTTGGCTTGGTGCCATACTTTGCACTGGATCCAGACACTCCAATCTCTTCAGCTTTTGCTTCTCATGGGATGCAATGGGCAGTGTAAGATGGATAATGTATATTGTTAATCCATCTTTAAATTTGAGAGTATTTCCTCATTGTTATCAGCTATTATTTTTGTAACTTATTTAATTTCAGGTACGTTATAACAACTGGCCCTGTAACTGATGAACATCGTGCATCTTTGGGAGCGGAGACCGTGAAAGTTTTATTATGTGGCAGTGATTAGTTGAAAGCTCTCTATGGATTGAAGCGGAAGCATAGAGTAAGTTTAATGTTTAAAATTATAATTTTTCCAATTCTTTTAGTCTAACCTAATTAATTTGAATTGAGTAAATCTAATTTTTGAAATTATAATTTTCACTATTTTAGTTTTATTTAATTAATTTGAATTTAATTTTTTTTTTGCAGATGCTTGAAGAAGATGAAATTAGTGTGGGTTAACTATTGGAAGAATGTAAATTTTTGTTTTGAACTTGTAATTTTAAATTTAATATGTTAAAATAGTTGGGTTGTAATATTTAAAAACAATTTATTTGCATCAATTTTTTGATTAAATGAACTATAATTCGAATAGTTAAATCGAATACTGTAATCGAATACTAATCGAACTATTCGCGAATATTTTCGAATAGTTGTCGAATCGAATTCGAACTTTTAATTGATGTTCGAGTCGAATATGAATCCGAATTCGAATACTACGAATACCTAAACGAACTCGAGCCCAACCTATTACTGTTCGGTTCGATTCGGTTCGTTTACAGCCCTAGGTACGCATCTTTTATCTATGCAATTTAATTGAATAATTTAGACAACTTTCCATGATCTAGAGTTTGGAAATTAGAATAATTCCTCTTTCAGTTACAGTTTCAGAGCTTATAGCAACCAGAAGAAAGCAAAGACAACAGCAGCAATAAAAAGAGAAGCAGCATTTTGAAAACTCATTTTGTTTGTGAATCATTTTCTGGAAGAAATTGGTGACCTATTGTAATCAATTATAGGATATGATCTTATTAATAAATGACCTAATTGAAATTAGTGGTTACACTTTGTTACAGCTTAGTTTATTTTGGCTAAAAATTAGTTGGCTTTAAACACTGCTTTGTCAATTTTCATATGACAGTTTTTGTTTAACGTTTGAAAGCTATATTTTGTTTTGTTTTTTATTTTTATTTTTTTCTCATTTTATGTTCTACAAAATACAGGTTATAGCTCAAAAATAAAAACAATTTCCGTTATGTCTAGATTAGATTTAAAAAATGCATACGTTATTAATTTCCATATTGCTCAAAAAAAGAGGAGTTTAAATTAAAAAAAAAATTAAAAGAAGCAAAACTACCACGTTTTGAATAAGTCAAGATAGATTTAATGTGCTCAAACGCATCAGTTAAATTGAAAGTCAGACATATTTGAAACTAGACAGAGTGTGCAAATGTCACTATTTTAAAATAGTACACTGGCTAAAAATCTCCACTAATACACTTAATATGGTTCAAGTCCAAACTCATAATAGCAGAGGGTGAAAAAATGTTATTGGCCCAAATATAAATAAACTCATAAATAATATATTTTTTTTAAAAAATTATTTCTAATTGTTTGTTTTTAAAGGGTATTTTTTTTAACACTTAAATTTTTAACTTTTTTCATTTTTTTTTATTTTTGGTGGATGAAATTGTATATATTCATTTATAAAAATATAGCAATCTAAACCAAATGAATCATAGAATTTTGATTTGAAGTGGCTACGTGGCGTTGGCGCCGATAAACAAATTTACGAAGATAATAGAAAAACTACATTTAAGAACTATATTATTTTGATTATTACATATACTACCAACTAAGTAAATGCAACTTGTTGGAATTACATAGTTTTTTTTTTTTTTTTGGTGTAATTAAGTAGGTTTTGAACTTTTCAACTTTTGATTAAATCAAAATAGCTAAGCTAATTTGAAGATTAATATAGACAAAATCAAGAGGCGATAAGCACATGCAAATTAAAAACTGGTAATCTGTTAATTAACTCAGGGAAAATTAAGAAAGAGAAATTAAACTGATAATATTATAGTAATTAAAGCTCAGCACATTGATCATAATAATTTATCTATTACATGAACTTAAATTACTCTCAAAACTCCAACACAACAAAATCACACGATAAGAAGAAAAAAGATAAAACTAATTATGATTATCGCATCCATATAATTTACAAGTTAACTAAATAGTAATTAACAAATAAAAATTATGATCTCTTACGTGATTTGGGTCGATGGGTAGAAGATTTGCCAAAGAAGCCACACATGCCACCACAACCAGAGAGCTTAGGAGATGGAGGGTCAAGATTATGAGGAGATGATGAGACTTTGACCGTCCGATATACAGCTCCTCTGGCACCGGCGGAGTGACTTCGTTGTATCTTATGATTAGCATTAGTCTTCAATTCTCCTGAAAACAACTTGTCATCCCAAACTAAGCCAGACGATCCTTGCCTTCTGAAGGATGTTGTAGATCTTTTTAGATTACCATTCTCCATCTTTTTCTGTGTATTAACTCAACTTTCTTTGAATATATCTATATATAATTAGATTTTTGTGAAGAATTGGTGTTAGACTTATGAGAGAAAGAGGGTTAGATAATGACAAAATTAGGCATAAGATTAAGAATAATAAAATGTGTATTTATATACCAGAAACACTATTAATTTATGCTTGTACTTGTATTTTGCATTTACTACTCTCTCCCTAAAGGGAATACAGGAAAAATGACGGGGAAATTGTTAAATTGTTCCAATTCAATGAAAGGGACAGGTGGTGTGATTAGTAATTCTAACCAGAGTTGGTTTTATGCACTGAACAAATAGCTAGGCAAGAATTAGGAGGACAACTGTTTGTATTCATATAAAGCAACAAATAACAAAATACATTAGCAACCAAAACCAAAATTCTATGCTTAACTTGCTAGTCATTGTATTTTTCACCCCCTCTTTGGTGCCTTTTGGTACTTTTTTTCCCTTTAGAATTTCACTCAGAGGCATAGGACCCTTGAAGTCAGCTCAAATGGATACGGTTAAACGCTAAGAAAACATATTTTTGTAATTTATTAACCTTGTATAAAAGCAAGGCACAGGTTAACAATGTTAATACTAAAAATTAACTTCTCATTAATTCGAGCCAGATATGAGCATAGCAATGCAAATCATTCAAATTATTCCTGTGTATAGCAGTAGTTTACATTCTGAAATGTAAAAGCAGATCAATGGTTGCTTTTAGACGACTTTATTTCAAAATTTGATGAGAATACCCAAAAAGCAATGCCTACTGAGTACTGACTCAATTAAAATTTGTAAACCATTTGTTCAGTATATCCAAGTTCTTTGAGTATACCAGAGAGCTGCAACAGAGAAATAAAAAGAACTTTCTTTAGAAAAACAGATCATAAAAAAGAAAAAGCCAACATTACAATTTCTTTTTCTTACCTCTCCCTGTGAGTAATCTTTAGCCTTATCGCCCGAAATGTGCTGCATCATTCCTGGAGGGCCACACACCTGGATAACGTTTAAGGCATTTGAAACAAGTTACCAGTATTAGAAAAAACTAGGTTGAAGAATTAAGGACATTGTCGACAAGAACAGGTTGCCAGAAGCTTTGGATGGTTGTATAAATTGACAGTTTGTGCTTGGTGGTAAGGTCTTGTTTCTAAGGTTTTTCAATGGTAGAGTTCCACTTCAAGCAAAATAAATGCATCAATATGCAAATAAAGATTTTTTAAGATCATCATTGCAACTTATGGAGAAAAATTTAAAAAGAAATGATGCTTATTACAGCCTGATAATTTATTCGACAATCTGCTGCGCTAATGTACAAAAATGCTGCTTGTGACATGATTCATCTTAGTTGACCTAACTCATTTAGTGAAAGATTCAGATTCTAATTTCAGAAAGTGATTCTTACCAGGATAAGTGTATCATCACTAGGACCAGGTAGGCCTTTCACAGCCATATCCTTTGATATGTACCCTTTGCCTCCTTTCCAGTTCTTTGTCGGTTCATCCACAGTGTAGAATACCTAGAATTATAACACAAAAAGAAAAAGGGAACAGCATTCATTCAATGTGTATAACCAAAAACCCTCTTTTGGCTAATATAACAACTTTTAAAAGTTCAAGTAATTCATACCTTTAGGTTTGGATGGCTAGTAGATAGGAAGTCAAGCTTCTGTTTAAGTAGTATGTCATCAGGAGAAATATTCGCATAAAGCAAGGAAACCTGTTAAGAAAGCAGTTCACCAGTCAAGCAAGCATATGCATTTCAAAAAGTTAGGAAATACATATTCCATATTACAATACAAGTATATTGGTAAAATATATATATAATACAATACAAGTACAATTACAAGATGGAAAATCTGAACTGAAGGGAATCATCACTGAAAATAACAATAAAATATGTTCACCTGAGTATTGTCATCAGGATTCTTGAGGATGGCCTCAATTACTTGAAGCATTGGTGTAATGCCTGTACCACCTGCAATCTGAATAAACAGGACATAATCACATGTTATCAAGAGCATAAGTTTAAGACTTAGACGACATTCAACACTAAAGTAGTTCATAGAATTAATTTGACAAACAACCTTTTGAACCATCCTTAGAACATTAATTAACAGGAAAATACAGGAAAAGTTTATGAAATAAATGAAACAGTATGTTCTGGATTTCTTTCTCTTTTGTTTGATAAAGGAAACAGTGGACCCCTAAACCAGTAATCACTTTAGATCTAAAAGAAATAATGGCTTTTTGCAAGAACAAATACATGAACTGACATCAGGAAAATGATCCTCGGCAAAAATCCTAATGCTTTCATTGTTAGATGTTATTTGCATATAACTGAAATTCTAGATCTGATAACCAGCACTTACCATGCCAATGTGTTTCTTCATATTGGGAGAATACCTGAGCTTTTCAATGGGACTGCAGCAGGAAAATAAATTTCAATATTAAATATAAAATGCAGTTACATCAACCGCTCTCTGATGAATAACCTACCCTTTAACTTCAACGGCATCACCAGGTTTTAGGCTAGCAAAATGCTGACTCATTTTTCCCTCAGGATACACCTGTGGAAGTTTCAATGGAATTGGTTCAAATTATAATGAACAAAAATCTATGAAATTCAAATTGAGGACGACAGAGGAAAAATAATTACTATATCCCTAAACATACCTTAATTAGCAAGTCAAAATATCCCTTAGCATCTGGGTCTGATACGGGAGTATAACTATGTACAAAAGTCAAGCAACAAAAACATCAGACCAGCCGAGAGCAAATCAACAACGTCGCATCCACTCATCATGTCAAAAAGAAGAAACTACACAAAATGATGCATCTCTTTCCCTTTTTTTTTTTCTGCCTGGATGAACAAAGTAAAAAAAAAAAGAAAAAGGAAGATAACGAGAAAAAGACCAGCACCATGGTCCATGAATTTGCATGTCATGGATGCCTTAGGAATTCAAGTTTAGTTAGTTCATATGGAGACTAGTTTGCATAGTATGTCATTACTACATAGATCCATTTGAAGCTACAACCTCATAAAAAACAGAGTTTCAGTTGAAGGCAAATAAAGGGCATCAGAATATCTCGAGCGAGAAAGGGTACATCTACATCCCATCTGAAGTGAGTCTCAGCATGCTAAAAGCGAAACAAATAAAGCATATGTTGCAAATTGAAATCTAAAATAGATTCATGAACAGAATTAATTACTTACGGACGTATGACATATTTTGTTTTTCCTTCAGCATCTTGTCCTAATGGAGCTCTGCAGTGACAACAACACATTAAACCGATGAATAAACTTCTGCAACATTTAGTTCAAGGCTCGAAGTAATCCAACATCATGAATTCTACAGAAAAGACTAAAACTTCTTCAACAAAATCTCAACTAGTAAGAAGAAAGCTTACCTCGTAAGGATGCAGGAAGCAATATCTAAACCCAACTTGGCAGAGGGGTCGAATGAAAACCTAGCATTTTTGGAAACAAAAAATGCTTAGTTAAGTCTAGCAAATCTTCTGAATGGAAATTTCCACAGCTTTTAATAATTACAGGGCATTCCATGCCACTTTCTTTCCCCAGAAAATGCTTATCATATTACAATCCTTGATCCCTAAAGATCTTTTTTATGCAAAATATAACAGTTTAGCTGAATTTGAATGTATGTTCAAACCCTGACCAATGCAGAGCAATTGAGACAATACCCAATTATATTAACCATCACAAAAGGCAAGGCAGGCGACCAATTTTGTTCACTCAGTAGAACGTGGAATTAATGCATTTTCAGATATTCTGGAATCTCAAATAAAACAGCATTTTAAGTACAACATAGTAGCATCAATATAAGCACATTAGATATCTTAAGTTCTTAACTCAATCTCTTAGTCACATTGGAAGCATGTATAGTATGCCAGGGGTTCAAAAACTATTAATGCATGGAAGGCGTTAAGAAAGAGTTAAGATGATACAGTTCATTATCAAGATGGAGGCATGTGATAAAAGAAAAAAGCTTCCGACAAATACACAGATTTCACACTAGGCCTATAAAAGAATTCAGATTAGATTATTAGACTAATTTAATTTTTTAATTTTTCTCATTGAGCTCATCTGGAATAAATTTCTAAGTTCCACTGAGATACGAACACCAAAAATACCAAGTGTTGGTACCTGAATAAGTGAGTATTGTGGCTAACTCTTGCAGTATCTTGCAGCTTAAATTCAAGCCATTTATCTGCTTTAAGAGCTGCACAGACAAGAAAGCATTAGTTGAATTTGCATTCTATGAAGGAAAAATATGTACTTATAAAGCAGGTACTTAGATGGATGAGCCTTCTGTTCTACTTTTGTTTTCTAAAACTCAAACAACTTAATACCTTTTTTTTTTAAAAGAGTTCTATTATAAAAACAGTAACTAGCTAAATTGCATCTTCAGAGTTCACAGAAGAGAAAAAGGAGAGGGAAAAGAAGACAAACCAACTTTTGGATGAGTCTCTTCTTTAATTTCATCAAGATAAGCCTGTTTTAGGAAACCATTGTCAGCAGCTCAAAAATAAGATTTAAAAGAGAACTACAAACAACATGTACACAAATTAAATTCTGAAATTGAGGCATAATGAAGCAAGTACACAAAAGAAAAAAAAAAAATAGAACCAGAAAATTATTTCACTAACTAAAATATTTCATTTATGGATCACATATTAAGTTTCCAGCAATTTAACTATTTCAGTGACCTGATCAACTGAGATTTTCAGAAATAACCATATACACTGATTCTCTTCAAATATTATAAACCATGGCATCCATTTCAAATCTAATATAGCATATTAGATTCAAATCTATAAAGAAAATAACCACAAAATTGCTTACTCTCTAAGCTGGCATCATTGATCAAAACGTGAACGCAAATGTATACAAGTTAATAGGACTAGCCACCAAAATCAATCATATATCATATCCTATTCCAACGGCCCCATTATCACACGCATACTTAGGTTAAGCAACCCATTACAATACTAAACCTTCACCGCAAAGCTTCTGAGCCTCCAAATGACATTCATTTCCAAGAAAATGAGTAAGAACAGAATCATATGCAGGGGAAACATAGCAACAAAGGCCCAGATCACTCAATGCCAAAAAAGAAACGAAGGAAAGCAGAGAAATTACCAAGTTTGGAGATGAAAAGTAGTACAAAAAGGAGATTCCACCGGAAGCTGCTGCAATTGCCCCGAAAGGAATGCGCAATCCACTAAAATTGGACTTGGTTTGGTTTCCATATCCGATCGTAGTGGCTTTAGCCAGTTTCCTGAAGAACGTAGAAGCCATTTGTCAACAGAAGAGGATACTCAGTCCAGTGATACTAGAGTAGAGTATAACCAAAAACAACAAGCAATTAGGATTCAGGAACTTAACGATTGTCGAATATTGACTCTCAACTCACTGTAGGGAAGAAACATTTCTACACTGAGTTGGGCTATTTGTCTTTACGAACCCATCATTGTTAAAGGCTGAAGGCCCAATAGATTAAATACAATAGGCCAAGGGGAAGTCATGGATTTGGTTCCGCTTTGAAAAAATACTTTAAGAAGAACATGAGTGATAATTTGATTAACCGAATCGAAAATCAAATATCAACTGGTAACTGATAATTAATATCGAAAATTTTTCAGTAATCGAACTTTTTTACCAATCGATTATTGAAAATCGAAATTTTTAAGATCTTTCGTAACCTGGCAATTGCATATTTTTTTTTTTAATTAACACAACCTATTGTTTTTCAATTTTATTCTAATAAAAAATAAGACTTATTTTTTATTAAGCATGGGACTGAAAATGTGATTTGCTAATATTTAAACCGCAATTAGGAAAAAGAATCATTGTAGCATATAGGATATATATTCACTTCTAAAAAAAATAACATAATTTTTTAAAAATTAATAAAATAGCATATTTTATATGTAAGTGTCTAAAATACTTTTTTTAATTAATCCATTTAAGAATTATTATTTTTTCTCTATTTAATTTCCGTTAGCCCACAACTTTCCGTTTTCTCGGTTTCTCAATTGGAAACCGAATCTATTTCAAATTCTTTAATCTTCACAGTTTCGTTTATTCTTTCAATCTTCTTCTTTTATTGTGATTGATTCTACTTTCATCAATCCTCTTCATAGCGATTCATTCTAATTTTTGAATTTTGATTATGTTTTTTGCAATTGATTCTGGTTGTCCCTGCTTTATCAATCTTCTGTTTCATCAGTATGTTGTTTCTTCTATTTGTTTGATCAATATTCTCTATTTCTTCAGTATTCTGCTTCATCGCTATATAGATCAATATGTCTTTGTGCTTCATTTTTCTGTTTCATCTGAATTCTGATTCATCAATCCTTTGTTTGGTATATACTTATTTGATTGATAAGTTTTGACTGATTTATAGTATATATACCAGAATATATAGTTCGTTTATATTGGTTAAATATTTTTGTGGATTCCAGATGGTATTTCTTATGTTTTGACTGATTTGTAGTATGTATGGTACATATATACTATCTATTTGTGTGTATATTGACAATATTGTTTTATTTGTTTCATAGTGTTTATATTAGTATATATGTGGTATATATATACTGTGATTTCTCTTTTGTTTATACCGGTTTGATAGTTGAGTGTTAAATATTTTATAGTATATATAGTAGTATATATGATGCATATATATGATCTATTTGTGTGTACATTGACAGTATTGTTTTTTGGTTTTTGTAAGTTTATGGAATTAGTATATATATTCCATAAATACTTGTATTTAATAGTAACTGCAGTATATATGTTGGTATATATACTTATATATATATTGGTTTATGTATTCCATTGATATATACAATTTCACGCTTTTAATTTAAACCATTCTAATGTTCTTTTCTTTTATTTTGAAGGTATTACAGATTAATAATCACAAGTATCAGGTTTTAGATGGTAAATTACTTAGAGTTGTTGATATAACAACTAAGAGTTATACTTGTAGGGTTTGACAATTAGACGAATTCTTTTGTTCTCATGCAATAAGATCTTTGTGAAATTTGTATCATGATCCCGTTAATTATACTTCTCATTATTATATGAATTCCACTTATAAGGAGACTTATAATGGCGAGGTAATGCCATTGGAGGATTTATCAGTGGTGTTTTTTATCCTAAAATTCTAATCCTTTCACCCAATGTTAAGCGCCCAGCCGAGAGAACAAAAAAGGCACGTATTCTATCAGTTGTTGAAAACAAGAAGACAAGATCTATCTTTTGTAATCAATGTAAAGAATCAGTCCATAACATGCACACATGTAGGTTGAGTTGATGAAGAGATATCATTGTTAATGATTTTGAATTTTTTTTTTATTTTTTTCAATTGTAATCAGATTATTTCATTTATTTTTACAGTGTACAAACCTTTATAGTTTGTGCAAAATGATTTATATATGTTATATGTAGATTATGTTATTTGTATATATGTGTGTTTTTTATAGTATTATAGAATATATAAGTTACATATATATTGTTTCATATATTGGTATATGTCACAGTATATATGACAATATACCTATTCCATATATACTGTTAACAGGAGATGACAACGGCTAAAAGGAAATAAATTTATTTCCAAAAATTGATTTAAAATAATAAAAATATTAATATATTAAGTAAGGATAATAAGATAAAATGAACAATAAAAGTGCTATAAAATAAATAAAAGTATAAAAGTGATATTTAATTACATCAAACTTTGTTTTTTTTTTTTTTTGGCATTTACCACAATTACCTATACAATACAATGACTTTTTACACACCAAATAGATAAGGGAATTTCATAAAAAATAGGTAGGGAAATGAGAAATTATATATAGTAATAGAAATGTTATGTGACACCACAAACCTAACTCTATGTCGTTCCGACGTCATTTTCATGTATTACATGCATTTTCATTAAAATGCATCATGATTTGATTTGATAATTAAGTTAAATATGGATTATATGATTTGGATATGATAATATATGATTTGAATAAGAATTATAAGCTATGTTATAGGCTCGTTTGCCATCGAAAGACACAAACGGAGCTAATTAGGACTTTTTGGACCCGCGAGACCGCAAAATGCCGGAATCGCGTAAAATATGAACCAAATGATTTTGATATTTTGATATATGTTTATTAACACGTTTAAAGAGTTTTGAAACCCTAATTTTGCGATGAATTTGAACGGTTTTGGTTTCGCGAAAATCGTCGAAGTTTCGGACTCGGTTTAGGGCACTGATCGAACCGCGACTAATTTTTGGATTCCGATTTTTACGAAACTTCAGACACGTATTTTACGTATTATTTTGACACCAAAAACAAGTTTTAAGTAGGTGATGGATGATTTATGGGGCTGGAATTAAAGGTTTGAAAGATTGGAGAAAGAAGGAAGAAAACCATTTATGTTAAGTTATGTTTTATGGCAAAATGGATATGTATGTGTAAGAAATTACCCAAGTATGTAACACCCCTAACCTAAAACATACGTCATTTCGACGTCATTTCCGCATTTCATGCATTTTCATTTAAGTGCATCCGAAAATAACATGCTATATGAGATCAATATGAAATAATTTGAATGAGAAGTAATTTTAAATGAGATAAAAGAGTTCATTAATAGAGATTTTAAGTTCGGTTGCCGTCGAAAGGTAAAAACGGCGCCGATTAGGGTTTTCGGTTCGCGCGATCGAAAATATCGAAAATGCACTTTAATTTAAGGAAAATGAATTTTATGTGAATTTATGTGTTTTCATAAGTGATTTAAAGGATTTTGGAACCAAAAATTTACAGCGACGTCGTTCGGTTTCGGTTCCGCAAAATTATCGAGGTTTCGGTTCGGTTTAGGGCGCCAACCGAACCGCGGAAAAATTTCCGGTTTCCGATTTTTACGAAAATTTATACACATGTTCTATGATTTATTTTAACGCCGGAAACAAAATTTTAGCTTAAACCGATTTAGTTTGATTGGTTAAATTAACATATTGTGATTTAAGGGAAATGAGGGAAATATGTAGTGTAGTTTGATTAGTAAAGGGTTATATAAATAATGGTTGTTTAATGTAGATATTTAGGGTGA